>CM072932.1:8197199-8459699 GCA_036971965.1 Nyctalus aviator
TTATTAATTTCCCTATATTACCATTTGCCATATATACTTATTCATGTTCTAAAATATATTGCTTTGTTTATTTCAATTCTATATTCTATATGCATTACATTGGACCTGATAAACTACACTCTAAAGATTCAGATAATTGTTCAGCCAATGGTAATTCACCTTAAGTAACCGACCCTCCAGAGCAGCAGAATAAAGGCATTCCTTTAATGTGCCGCTGGGGGCCACCTGAAACACCGAGAATTCCAGCTGCTGCCACCTCACTGTCTTCCTGACGGAGATGCCTGGGCTGCAAAGCTCTGTCCGGTCTCCTGCCCCAGTCCTGCCGCGAATCCTACTCCATACGCCAGGCCCTCTGCCATCTCCCCACCCTAGCAATCCAAGGCTATTTTGATGGTTAATTTTATGTGCCCACTGGCCGGGCCCCAGGATGGCCCCATGGCTGGGAAAGCCGTTTCTGGGTGACCCTGGAGGGGGTTTCTGGAGGAGGTCAGCATTTGGAACAGCAGGTGGAGCCGATTAGCTGGCCTTCCCCCATGTGGGTGGGCATCAGCCAGTCCGTGAGGACTGGAGGGGACAAGAAGGCGGAGGAGTGAGGGTGCATGCTTTCTCTCTCTGCCTTCACTGAGACTCCCACCCCTCTTCCCTGGTCCTCAGGCCCTGGGCCTGGCCTGGAGAGGCACCGTTGCCTCCCGGAGCTCTGGCTAACAGGTGATTGATCATGGGACTTCTCAGCCTCCATCATTGCATGAGCCAATTCCTTATCATTAATAAATATATTTATTATATAAATATCACTGGTTCCGTTTCTCTGGGGAAGCCTGACAAATACACCAGTCCGTAGCTCCGAGGCCGACTCCTCCCTGGGACTTTCAATCTCTCCTAGTCGCCTCAGTCTTTCTACACGGTCCCTGAGTAAGGAGCCGCAAACCCTGGCTTCACGTGCACCAGCCCCACGGATATCAGAGCAAACAGAACGACCAGCTCATCTTCGTGGCTGATCCAAGTGCCAGCGAGGCGGGGAGAGCCAGACCTGCGCAGGAACTCGCAGAAGCCCTCCCGCCCCTCCTCTCCCCCCCAAACACACACACACACACACACACACACACACACGCACGCCATCCTTCTGACGGGAGCTGAAGGAAGGAGAGACGGAATTCATTAACTATGTCCTTGGCCCGCTGCTGCCCGGCTTCCTCTGGGCTCAGCAGATGTGGTGTAGGCGCCAGACATGTATGGAAGCAGCCATTGCATGTCTGTGCTCAAGTTGACTTAATTAAGGGCGTTTACCTCGAATAAGTGCTTGAATGAATTCTGTTAGTGGTGTAAGACTTCTGCCTGCTGCCTACTGCTGTGCCTTGTGGCTGAGAAAGGACAGACATGAACTCCGCAGCCACTATGAAGTCATGTTTACATGACTGGGGTCGGGCGAACTCCTGTTGGATAAACAGATAAATAATGCAGATCCTCATTATAACAGAGCACAGCCTGGCCCGGCACAGGTGGTGGTCTGGCCGCTCGCGGGCTGCGAGGCCGCCAGCCGGACGCTCACACGCACAGCGGCAGGACTGGCCATGCCTTCAGAGCTGACAGGGTAGCTGAATCCGCACTCCAGCGCTCAGTCCTCCTGCGGATTTTAGGACTCATGGAATAGAAACATTGAGCTAGTTGAGATATTCTTTGTATTACTCTCTGAAAGGATCTTTAACGCAATGTCTCTTGTAGACAGTTTTTATAGAATGCATTGAACAGAAAGAGATATGCCTGTTTGGGTAATACAGTGTGTTTCATTGGCTCAGCCCACAGCGACATGACATTACAGACTAACAGGAGCACAATTAACAGTCATGAGAGATCCCGCTCTCCTGGGTGGCTGGCGCCTTTGTCTGCACACCCTAATGGCGCCCTGTCTCCGCATGTGGAAGAGGTATTTCGTTAGCATGGAATCTGTAACTTATTTTGATGTTTTCTATAATTCAGACCACCATTTTAACAAATGATTTCTCTTTCTCTCTTTTTAAAAAAAATATATTTTATTGATTTTTTTTACAGAGAGGAAGGGAGAGAGATAGAGAGCCAGAAACGTCGATGAGAGAGAAACATCGACCAGCTGCCTCCTGCACACCCCCTACTGGGGATATGCCCGCAACCAAGGTACATGCCCTTGACCGGAATCGAACCCGGGGCCCTCCAGTCCCCAAGCCGACGCTCTATCCATTGAGCCAAACCGGTCCCGGCTCTCTCTCTCTTTTTTTTTTATTCAGGTAAGGAAAAGTCTTCTATAGGAACTAGTGAGTAGAAATAAGCATTTCTTGGAGTGGCGCGGCTCCCATTTCTCCATGAGGGTGAGTGATGAGAGAGCAGATCAGTGCAGTAACTACTGGGACCAACCAATACCGCCCGCTGCCGCCGCAGGAGCCGCGCAGGCCTGCGCACAGAGGGGATCCCGGGAAGCGGCTCTTCGGCACCGTTAGAATATCAGCAGGACGTGATTCCCTCCTGGTGACCTTTCTGCTTTCTGCTCAATGGCAGTGACGGTTCTGGAACACGGTGACTCCCCAGAGTCTCAGCAGCCAATGTTTCCTTTCTCTCTAAGAGGTGTCGCTTAGTCTCTCTGCATGCAGACTCTGCTCCTGGCTCCCTGCGCTGGTCCGCTCTCACAGCCAGAGGAAAAGATACACTGGTCTGAAACAGGAAAACTGGTGTTTGCTTAGAATCCCATTTCTGTGTGTCCTGTCTGTTCAAGCTTTCAGGGTCGTGGTCTTGTGCAGGCCAGGGGAGGCTGCGGGTAGCCGGTGAGGAGAGGGCAGGAGAGCCCCCGCTGGTTATTCCTGCAGCCCCAAATGTATCCTGACGACTTTTCTTGGCCAACACCTATGGTCCCAGTGCAGGTGTCAGAAACGCGTGAGCCCCGAGGGGACTGGCATGCGATTCCACTTCCACTCCTAAGTAATGCATTAAACTTTGTAGCTAATAAATTCTTAATCCGAGAGGCTCCGGGAACTTCTCCCTCACATGGCTCCTTGGTTAATGGAACACCAGCCTGGCCAGCGCGGGCCGCCTGCTCCTTTCTGTGCCGTTTTCCCAGGCCTGGCACAGGCGGCCGGCCGGCCTGCCAGCTCCCGCTTCCTGTGGCCACTGTTAGTCCCCGCATAAATGCGGGAGCACACTCCTCCTGACAATTAAATCACACCAAACTGCTCAGGGACTGAGGCCCGGGAGGGCTGGGCGAGCAGCCCCGCCCCCGCTAAGTATTATTGACAAATCCATCAAAGGCAGTGATGCATTGGTTTCCACCTTACCTAGAAGGACACTGGGGCAGCGGCGACATGCTGTCACCGTGGCAACTGCGGTGCAGCGAGCAGCCTGTTGGGATAGGTGACCTCTGCTGGCGGCGCGCCTGGAGATGTAGCACTTGCCTGGTGCCATGTCAGGGGGACCCCAAGGAGCGGCCCGGCGCCCTCAGATTGATTCATTAGGCCCTAAACATATCGATCGCTCCAATTTGCAGGAATTTATTATATTGATATTGGACTGATTAACATTTTGTGCCAGACTGGTTCGATATGTGCTTGTAACAGCTTTTAATGATTAATTGACTTTTATGATTCCATCTCGGGGCTGTCAGCGAGCTGTGAACTGTGGGCAGGCGTGCTCCCGGGCTGTCCCTCAAGTGGCACAGGGCAGTGATTGAATGCCTCGGAAATTAGTGTCCTTGCTGTCTCGTTTTATGAAAGATAAATGCTATGACATTTAATGCAGACCTTAATTTAGAACAGAACTGAGGAGATCATTTTGCAATTTAATCATAAACAGGTAAATATCAAAACTTGTTTAGCATCTTGCAAGTTAAGCACACAGACGTCGGGCGAAGTGGGGCGGGCAGCAGGGGACCGGGAGGGCCGAGCAAAACGCCGCGGGCTGGGGCTGGCGCAGCGCCGCCCGGGAACCTCTGGCCCTGTACCCGGGCCCACGTCCGCGCCCAGTCTCCAGCCCAGAGCACACTGCCCTCATTCAGGCGGCGGGGCGGGGCTGCCACTTGGCCCCGGCTGAAAAGGTGGCTTTTACCTTCCCGGCCGCAGGCAGCCCCGCGCTCCTGCCTGGTGAATGGAGAAGAATACAGGGACTGACCCGCCGCTAAAGTAAATGGAGGAGGGGTCGGTCTGGCTGCCCCCGCCATGTGCTAAGGGGAGCATCTGCTCAGCGCAGCCCGTGGCCCGGAGCAGCCGCGGACACAGGGCAGTGGGGGTGGGGGCTGGGACACTGGGGGCCTCGTGTGCCTCCAGCACAGGGGAGGGGCGCCCACCGCCTCGCACTCCTGTTTACAGCATATTCCTTCCTTTGGTTTTAATTAAAAGCCTTAAGTTATTGAGAGGTGTGTCAGCACCCCGGGTTATTCACGCGGCACGTACAGGCGGGACACGCAGGGGGTCCCTGCGCCCGGTCCCTCTCCCCGGCCCCTCCCGGCGCTGAGTGGCCAGACTCCTCGGCCTGTGTCAGCTGTCACCGCTAAGCTGACCCAGCACACGCAGGGAGCGTACCTGCCAGCCTGGCTGAGATGTGCTCACGCCACATGTGTTACCCAGCCTCCCGCTGCGCCAACAGGGCCCCGAGTCGGCACCCAAGGCATGGGACTCCCTCCCAGCTGCGCTCAGGCCTGGCAAAGGCGGGGCACCCCTGCGGCTGTGGGCAGACCACCAGCGGCATTTCCACTTCTGTGCAGACCCATGTCTTTGATCTTCACGATTCTTTCACTGGATGGGAAGCAGAGCTAAACTGGGATCCTGATACATCTGTATCTGCGGCCGGTCTCTCTACACGAATTTCACTGCGTGGTCCGAGCGCATTCGCCTCCCCACCGCCCCAAGTTCCCAGGCGGCTTGGCTTTTTTTTGGGGGGGGTGAAGGGGGGGTTGTGTGGCCCTCCAGTTGTGCTGAGTGTAGAGGGGCAAGGGCACTGGGACCCCCGAAGTGCTTTCTCCTGTTGGAAATGGAGGAAGCAGAAGAGTAATTGCTTTCTGGATCCCAGTCCTGGGAGCAGAAGACCTTTCAGACTGCCCTGCCTGAGAGCTCTCCCCTCCCCTCCCCCGCTCCTGTCCACCACCCTGCGTTCTCTCCTTCACCAAGAGCTCTTTCCACGCCAGTGTTTGTCTGCTGAAGGGCAGCTTGGCCTCAGGTGGGTAATCGGATCCAGCGCCACCCAGCCCACAGGAGAGGAGGGCACGCCACGCACAGGTAAGTTCTACAGCGGGAGCTGTGTTTCATGCTTAAGAGTCTGGTTCTTCCCCTTGAGCCGGAAATCTGTGTCCCCCAGCACGGAGATGGGGTCTCTGCCAGCTGCTCCCCGCTGTTGGGAAGATGAGAAGGAAGAACCGGAGCCATCCTGGAGCTCGCTCTGGGCTAAGCTGGGCAGGAGTTGTGCGTGCGTGTGCACAGTGTGGGAGACGGGGGCTGACACACAGCAGCAAACACACAGCTCCAGGCGCGCACACTCAGGCACACGCACCAACACTTCTGATCCCTGGACAAATGTTCTGTGTCGGCTCTGCCCACTCCGCTCTTTCGGGGAGGGCTGTCTTTTGGGTGTTTCAGCAGCATCACAGACTCACACTGCATTCCAAATTACAATTCAGATTTCTCAGCTTGGCCCACACCATTGGGTTCACCTTCCCCATATCAGTTCTGCGAGGAGAATTTTTAGGAATGGCTGAACCTCTGTTGCCTCTTTCCTATCAATCACTAATCGAATAATTTTCTGTATTTTATCTTCCAGTTCTGCTGTCAGGTACCTGTCATACTATTAGCAGGAATTCCATGAAAAATTTAACAGGAAAAAAATGTTGATTCCACCAAGTGGACTACTAGAGTACATTTTCTCCATATCCCATGGTTATTAGCCTTAAAATGCTTTCAGTGAGCAGTTTAACTCAGGCACAGAAAGTACACAAAGTGTAGGAGAGGATCTTATTTTAAACCTAACACCTAAGGAAAAATATTCAAAAGTTGAAGTAAAAAAAAATCCAAGTTTCTTGTTTTATTTAAATATTTTTCTTGCCCAGCCAGTGTGGCTCAGTGACTGGGCATCAGCCCAGGAAACAGCAGCTTGATTCCCGGTCAGAGCACATGTGCGGGTTGTGGGCTCGATTCCCAGTGGGGTGTGTGCAGGAAGTAGTTGATTGATGTTTCTTTCTCATCAATGTTTCTCTCTCTCTATCCCTCTTCTTTCCTCTCTCTCTAAAAATAATTAATGAAAACATTTGAAAAATATGTATATATAAATATAGAGAGAGATTAGACATTATATTTTATTAGTAATATCTACCAATGAACCTCTATGGTATGATTTATGTCATAGTCATAAAATATGCAAGCAAACTGTAGTAGACTACCTACATGGAAAAGAAATTCTAGTACCAATATTTTACATTTTTGATATGAGAATTCCTATTACATATTGAAATTATACTTAATACCACCCTGATATTGCCTTAAAAATTGATGGCATAGTCCATCACTGGGTATGAAGATTAGATTATATTATTTTATAATCATATTTGCATGTTTCTAAACAACAATATCCCCAGTAAAAGGTACACACATAGATATATCTTCACTTAGTCTCTTAGTCAGTCCAGACTGCTATAACCAAATACTATGGACTGGGAGGCTTAGAAACAATAGAAATTTCTTTCTCACGGCTCTGGAGAAAGAAATGTGACCAGGATGCCAACATGGGCAGGTTCTGGTGGGGCCCCTCCCGAGTTGCAGGGAGCCAGCTCCTGTTGTGTCCTCGCATGGTGGGAGTTCTCTGCTCTCTTCCTACGAGGGCACTAATACCATTCAGGAAGGCCTCACCATCAAGACCCAATTCCCTCCCAAAGATCCCCTCCAAACATCACATTGGACATTAGATATCAATATAGAATTTGGCAGGTGGAGGCCAGGGAATATATATGCAGGAAGACATTTCTTCTCAGATATTTCATAGCTACATGAGTTTTAAACCTAGACAAATTAAATTCATCTCCTTATCTATCTCCCTAAGGCCAGAGGGAAGTTGTCACTGGCTTCCATGATTTGATCTTTGAGGGGATACTGGAATGTCCGTACACGTTGTTTCCAAATAGCTCGATGTTGGTTGAAATGCATACAAAACTTCTGGTTCGAGGTGATGCTTCACTTTTCATGTATGTATTTGGCAGTGTGCAGACAAAAAGCCCAACTTCCGAGTCATCACTGCCTGAGCCCTATTCCTTTTTAGCACCAGTCGTTTCTTTGAGGCCAAAGAGCACCTGCCTTCCCTTGGCTGTTCACCGGCCAGCCTCCCAGCGGGGGTCCGTTCTGGCCTTTCTGGGGGCATTCACCACCAAGAGGGCTTGTGGGCTGACAGCTGGGGCTCGGGGCTGGGTTTGGAGGCTGTGCTGTGGTTTGCTCCCTCAGCTCCCTTGCTCCAGGTGGAAGGTAGAAATGGGTGAGCAAAGGGGGAGGTGAGACGCTCCTTTCCTCTCACTCTCCCGGGTGGGCTGTACCCAAATGAGTGATTCCTTAGCAGCTGCCACGTACTGGGGCAGAGACCTCGCTCCTCAGGTCCGGGTTCAGGCTCTTCTCGCAGCTTCTGTGGGAAAAGGACTGGGCACGGCAGAGGCGCTGGGTTTTCTCCCTGACTCACCTAGAGCCTCCGCTGGGCTCCCCGCTTTGCTGGCCTCCTTGCCTGCAGCCCTAGAAGAGGTGCTTCCCTGTGAGACCCGGGCAGCCTGCTCCCACTCCTGCTGCGGTGGCCCCCCTTCCACCTCCACTTCGGCATCAGCTTCTGGCCCAGGTGTGTAAGGACTGCAATGGCAACTGAAAGGAGAAAGGAGGAAATGGGAGCTTTGGGGCAGGGACTCAAAAGTCCAGGGGTCAACAGGCGGGGTCCCAGACACCTGAGCTCCCACCTCCACTCGGGCTTGCACCTGTGAACCAGGCTGAGCCCCGGGTTCCAGGGCAAAGGCAACAACTCCAGATGGTGGAGACCATCCTAACTCCCCCCACGTCCATCTTAGCTGCAGCAGGCCTCCTTCCAAGAGATTCTGGGTGCAGGGCAGTAAACAGGCTCCATCCGGTTTCAGGGAGAAAGGAGGGGAGGGTGTAGAGGGGAGAACAGAGGATGAGAGGCCACTGAGCAGAGGGGTGGGAGGAAGCAGGCATGGCTGAGTCTGACTGAGCAGGGCCCTGAGCCAGGGAGTCTCTGACAGAATGCCATGCTCCTGACTGAGGTGTGCTTCTCATGTCACTGATGGATGAGCTTGGGAGGTCATTAAAAATAATAAGGAGCCCTGTCTGTGTGGCTCAATGGTTGAGCATCGACTTTGTGAAGCAGGAGGTCACAGTTGGATTCCGGGGCAGAGCACATGCCCAGATTTCGAGCTTGATACCCAGTGTGGGGCAAGTAGGAGGCAGCCAATCAATGACTTTCTCTCATCATTGATGTTTCTATCTCCCTCTCCGAAATCAATAAAATATAAATGTTTTAAAATAAGTAAAGTATATTTCATACCAAGGTAAGGGGAAATATCATAGCTGTTATGTAACTGCCTGAACTTTGAAAGACACTGTATTATGGCATGAAATCTTCACCGAGCTGCTGGCGTCTCAGGTCTCTGATGCAGCATCATGGAGGGTGCTTTAGTCCAGCTGGAAGGGGACCCGTAGGCACTGTGTCGTGCGGCCTGGGCAACACCAAGACAGGGAGGAAATGAGAGTGTGGCAAGTGCAGGAGACAGGGGCTGCGTTCCCATCAGATGCAGGGCTGAGGCTGCCAGGTCAACCCAGGGATCCCCGTCCCCGCTAGATCTGGTCCCAGCTGCGTGAGGGCACGGGAGGACAGAGCCACACAGCAGGAAATGCCCGCGTCCTGGGGCGCACGTCCCGCCCTGCCCCCCGCACAACCCCTTCTGGCTTGGTCGGCTTCATTCCTGGGCACTGCCCTTTGGCCTCTGCTTCCACCCCCTCTCCCTGCTGCCCAGATTGCCAATGTGGACTGTCCATCTACCAAGCCCTCTGTGCCAAAAGCCAGTCTCCCAGGCACCTAGTTGCCAGAATATTCTAGGCTGTCACCTGCAGGTCAGTGCTGGCCCCACAGACTCTTCTGGAAGCTCCCTAGAGAGGCATTCACACTCCCAGGATTATGTGGCCTTCAGCCCCTGGTCCCAGGTCCGCTGCTGCATTGCCTGGGATGCCCAGTTCTGACACAACAAACCCTATGTGATGGGGAAATGCACAAAACTCCCAAATGTAAAGCTCCCAGTGTGTTTGTCAGCAGCCCACCCTTCAGCTCCGAGGGTGTGAGGAAGCTGGGCCCAGGAAGGGCAGGGTGGAACGGCAGAACCTCTCCCCAGTTTGTCTCCCGGGCCCTGCTGTTTTTCCTGGCGTTTGGCTATTTGGGAATAAATTCTTCAAACAGCATGTTAATTACTGCATTTGCAGCATCTGTAGCATCAGGTATTTCCAGGAAACGTTACAGTTATAATTTCCAGATTAATAAAACTGGAGACAAAGTTGACCCAGTGGACATAATTTACTGTACTTTTCAGAAAGCTCTGATAAGACCCCTCATAAAAGGCTATTAAGAAAATAAAACAACCATAAGATAGAAAGGAAACATCTGTGAATTACAGGATGTGAAAGCACTGAGCCCTGCACACAGCTTCGCACAGACCTGGTTGCATTGGGTTGTTTACCTAAAATATGTGGGCAATTGGTGGTGAAGAAATAAAATAGTAATGGCCCTTGAGTTGCCATCTGATTGGCCTCGAGATTGCCTGACCCCGTGGAGAAACAAAGTGAGGGGCCTGAGCGTGCGCGGGGCGGAGGCGGGCTGGGTGAGTGAGGGCGCCGCCTGGGGTGGGCGGGAGGAGATGCGCTGCTCTCCCCGGGCTGCAGGCTGGGAGGCAGGCCCAATCTAGTAGGAGTTTCTGGTCAAGCTTTAGATAAACCCTCAGGAAACAGCACTTTGAGGAGGAAAGATGAGCACACACAGAGAAAAACAGGAACATCCCCTGGTCAACAAATAAGCCACGCAGCCTGTGAGGCCTGCTGGGGAGGGTTTAGGGGGGACAGCCTCCAGGACATCCCTGGGCCAGGCCAGCTGCCCTCAGCTGCCTGCCACGGTGGGCTTTGGGGTGATGTTTTAGACAGTCTGCTTTTTTAGACATGCAGAGGCTCTCCTGCAGAGCCTCTTGCTGATTAGCTGTGTGTGACCTCTACCCCGCCACCAGCCACTCCTCCGGGGCCTGGTCAGGAGGCGACTGAGGGACTGAGCTGGATTAGTACACTCTGCTTGCCCCACGGTGCACACAGACCCAGGAGGGGGCCAGCGCGGTGCAGAGACTTGCCACCATGAACTGTGTGGCCAGAAACTCCCCAGAACGTACCATGGTAATTTTTTTTGCCTGAAAGTTTAAATTCTTGGCCCATGTATCTCTCGGGGATTATGGAAAAAGAACCAATGCTTTCATGGAAGGACCTGAAAATGGTTTTGAAAGTTAAACCATTAGGTTAACAATCCAAAGTGAGAGTGGCAAATGCAGGGAAGGGTGATTCTACATGGAAGCACTGATTTAACATTAAAGCTCAGCACTAATCGCGTGCTTGCTGTGTGCTGGGCAGGCACCCTATACCGGTCCCACTCACCCCTCAGAGCCTCTCCCAGGACGCCCTGAGCACACAGGTGACAGGCACAGAGAGGTGGAGGGACAGGCATGGCGATCACCCGCAGAACCAGCCTCAACTCGGTCCGTTAGATCCTGGAGCCCGCCAAGTGACCACCTTTACACAGACATTTAGCACAACGAGTGTGCCAGTCCCTGCAGCCACAGACTTCCCGGTGCAGTGACACGTAACGGCCACGGGAGCAGCCTGTCAGCGTCACGAAGGCACCTGTGTGGTGAAGTCCTTTCCGGGCCTACGCCGCTCAGTCTTCATTCCACGTAGTGATGCCTACGCAGTTGTGACCGTCACTGAAAACTACGCAGGCGGCTTATCTGGTTATTCTGGTCCAGACGGTTCTTTTCCTGCAGTAGCCCACCCACTGCCTCTGCAGATTACCCAGAGATCTGAGTTCCCTGCACAGCCAAAGCCCAGTTCTGGCCTGGTTCTGTTTTCTCTGCAGTCCAAAGAGCTGACTGGAACAAGCCACTCGTTAGGGAGTTAGGTAAAATCAGGCTTTTTCAAGAAAAAATCCAGACCCACAGTAGGGCAAGGCCAACCCATCCTCCTAATGATGGCCATGTCATAGGGGGTCTTAATCTTTTTAGGAGTGTTTCCAGCTCCTCTGCGCCAGCCTGTGTTTATTTCACTTTCTAAGTGAAGCACATTGCTGAGAGCCTCAGGGGCCTGGACATAGCTTTATGCCTGAGCACGTGCAGAAGTACAGTGTGCATCGCTATGTCTGTAAGCTTAATTCTTTGGGGTAACCCTTTCTTACACATTGGAGGTTTTCCATGAGGAAACGTACCATTTTAATTTGTAGTTATTGTTGTTAATCCTCACCTGAGGATATTTTTCCATTGATTTTTTTTTTTTTTTTTTTTGAGAGTGGAATAGACGGTGGGAGGGGAAAGAGAGAAACATTAATGTGAGAGAGACAAATCAATCGGTTGCCTCATGAATTTGGGGCTGGGATGGAGCCTGAAACCCAGATATATGCTCTTGACCAGAATCAAACCAGTGATCTTTCAGTCCATGGGCTAATATTCTACCCACTGAGCCAAGCTAGCTAGGGCCAATTTTAATTTAATGAAATAACATGAATGCCAATGATCAATTCTTGAATCTAATCACATAAGCAAAAATTATATGTGCAGATAAACTTCTCAAAGAAAGCAGTCCTCTTCCACCTTCATTATTCATCTTCTGTCATATGAAACTGAAGCATGGATCTCTTAAATGGCTGAATCTTCAGCTCTGAGCTCATTTGTTGCTTGTTTCTCTTTGTCTTTGCTTAAGGCCATTGGGTAGGCTACTCTAATTTGCAGCTGGAAGTCCTGGATGCATCATCAGGCTGAAACCAGTTCCAGTTCCCTTATAGCTGTTAAGGGGCCGACCTGTGCTGTGTCGGTCTTCATTGGTCCGTCTAGTTCGCTCCATGTGTCTTTTCCTGTGTCTTTCTATGTATCTCTTGTCACATTTCTCTATCTCTGGTTTCTCTTGTTTCCTTTGGGAAGTGTTAACAAGCTAGTGTGGAGAGTTTTCACTGTGATGGGATAGGAAGGAGGATATCATCTATTGGCCGAAAGATACAGCTTTCTGTGCTGATTTGAGCTATTTTATTGGCATGTCTTTTCTATTTTTGCTAATCACACTCTGGTTCTGGTCTTTATAGAGAGAAGACTTCTGGGTCTGAGGAGGATCTGGTTTTGCTAGCTAGGTTTGTAAACCCACCGAGCTTATTAAATATTAGAATGACTTGAAATGCTCAAAAGCTGTAGTTGGTCTAAATATTCCACCAATCGAATGCATACACCTGGGAGCCATGCTGGGTTTGATGCAGTTGGTTGTTCTTTCCCACAATGAGGTAACGACACTCCTGCTCTCCCAGTGGAGTTGTGGAGCCCACCGACCAAACCAGGGTCAGGATGTTAGAAGGTGAGGCACTCCGTCCAATTTGCCCTTTGGTAGGTGCAGGTCCATGGCCATATGCAAAAGGCTTAGGGCCCCCTGGGTGTCAGCCTCGCCTAAGTGGGCTCCATCCGAGCACAGGTGAGCACGTGAGTCACCCATAGAAACATTTCGCTAGTGACAGTCCTCTCTGCCTCAGGAAGGCTGTGATCTTCACTGAGCTTGTGCATAACATGCTCCTGCCTGAGTCTAAATGATGCATTTCTCCAACCGGAGACTGACAAATTCAGAGGGTTTGCACCATAGTTTTATATATTTAGAAACAGCTGGTTGATTGACTGAATTTTTAATTTTTCTCAGAATGTTTGATGTTGGGGAGATTGGGCCTTCGAAGTCCTCTGAGAAAAGAAAAGATTTATACAAAAGTTTTTTTTTTCATAAATATTTTATATTTCACTGAATGACTATGAGCAACAACAAGTTTCACGATGGATGAGACCATCCAGTTTGTTTTTCAGGGTCATGGCTGTCCACTCCCACTTAGGGAATCTGCCCCTAAACGCTCTCCAGAATTCATGGGTCGTCAACCCTCTATCACATTTTAGAATTGTTTTGCTGCTACCATATTTTGAATAAAAAAGCCTGAATATTGGTCAAGATGCTCAAATCACCTGACCTGCAAAAACCAGGCCATTATTGATCTTTACACCTTGCACATGATAGGCACTCACTATAGACATTAGAATATATTCCATCAATATTACATATTCATTAATTTTTAATATACTAAAATATCAACATATAATTAGTGTTAGAAAGTAATATATATTCATAGAAATTAACATCTAATTAATAATATAAAACATATTAAATTGAATTGATTGTCATCCCTCAGGGCAAACACATCCCTTGGACAAGGAAAATGTCTCAAAGAGCGACTAGACCCTGCATGAGAAGGAGCTGGTATTTACTGAATATGGAGCAGAGTCTAAGTGTGTGAATGCTTCATAAATGATTTCACTTAATCTTCGCTGAGTCCTGGGGGTAGAGACTACTTTCTCCAGCTCTCCAAGAGGGACTCAGTGCTCAGAGAGGTGAAGGCTCTTCCCCAGGCTATACAGCCAGTCGTTGAGGTAGCCTGAAAGCTAACCTAGGAGTCTACTTCCAATGGCCAGGCCTTGACCCCTTTGTGTTTTCTCGATCCAGCTCTCTCCTAGGTCTCCAGTCATCATTTTGCCCTGCTCTGGAAGTTCTGCCATTAGGCCTATTCGCTGGATCAAAAAGCAGCTTTTGGTTTTGGCCTCCAGGAGGTCATGATAAACATATCCCGTGTGTCCTGCAGCTGGATTGGTCAGGAATCTCTCTGGCTGTCACCCTCCAGGTGTGGAGGAACATATCAGATGGCTTGGTTGTCCCCTCACATACTTGCCAGGACCCAGCAGGCTAGAAATGAGGGGCTCATAACTTCCCAGAGTACTTGAAAGCACAGTGAATCAGGAGGGCTCAGGAGACCCAACTGAGCCAGAGAATAAACATCCAAGTGTTTGACACCATCTACTTGGGTTCATAGGGACGCTCTTGCCATGCCCCTCTCTCATCAGACTTCGGCTGTTTCTGACATTGCACCATGGTCATGAGAGGAAGAAGGAAGGAAGCAAGGAGAATGCTAGGATTGGAGTCAGCCCCAAGTTAGCATGTGTGGGGGCCCCTGGCAACACTCACGGTGCTCTCCACGGTCAGGGGAAAGGGATGGGGCCACCACAGTCCAGGGTCACCTCCTCTACAGAGCCCCTTTGATAAAATTCAAAAGAAAAGATGAGTTAATCATATGTTTGCTACATGCTAGCAGTATCTATTAATTACACATATCAAACTTATTTACTTAGTCGATTATTTTAAGTTGTAAACAAATTCAATTTAACAAGATGGACCTGGCACTTCTAGGTGTCCTGTGCGGTAGCAACACCAAAGCGAGGACCAGTTTCCTGCTGGGGAATTAGCTGTGGCAATGCCCCTTCAGTGTGGTCTCAGGCTGAGAATTCCGGATCATTTTGGGACGCGGCTCTGAACGAAGGAGGGGACTCCCCATGCGACAGAAGATCCAGGCTTCAAAGACGGGGTCCCAACGGTTCGCTCTGGTACCTTGGCAAGTCGCTTAATTCCCCTGACCGCCTTAAATTTTGCACACATAGTTGAGGAGTCCATGGGATCGTGAGTGGAAAGCAGTCTCTCTCCTAGAAGATGCGATCGGTACCCTAACAGCAGAAGAGGTGGGGCCCCGTTCCTTGAGGTTCACAAAGTCAAACCGAGCGAGGCCCTGGCACAGGTGTCAGAAGCTAGGCTCCTTTCCTTTAAAAAAAAAAAAAAAAGCATTATCAAGATCTGGTTGAAGGTAGCGGCTAGAACAATTGAGAACAAACGTGAGCCTGGGCAGTGTAATGCACAGCGGCCCCTCCCTCCTCTCAGTGGCACACTCTGGGAAGAGCTGACTCCAAGAGTTTGGATCAGAGAGAGGGAAGGAGGAAGGAGGGGTGTCTCTTAGTTAAGATTCGCAGGTATTAAATATAAACCCCAACTTGGCTACCATGCCTCTCCTGAGAGTGGGTGGGTGGAGTGGCAAAGGCAAGCCGGAAACCGAGGACGCTGTCTGATGCGTCGAACAGCTCTCCCTCAGACTTCCTTTCTCGGGGGTGGCACTTACATAAGCATTTTCTGGAGTCCAGGTAACAGTGCTCGGCTTTGAAAGACATGTCACTTTTCTGCCCACAACCTAGGCCAGCGCCTTCCCAGATTCCTTGATCAACAACAACCAAACACGTGCTCGCTGCGCTCTGGGAGCCGACCGAGGCCCAGGGCCGTGCAGTCCAGGCGATGGCCCAGCCCGGCCACCCTTGCAGCTCAGCGCCCTTTGTTCCTTTCCTGCCCTTGCCCCTCCCCCAAAACCGCGCGGCCCACTCAGAACCCATGTCGGCTTCTGCATTTCTTGCAAAACAGAAACGAATCCATCAGACCTTCCTAGTGAACCTTCGCCCTGCGGGAAGCATTTAATGTGTGCCCAAAACTGGTAAAGTAAGCCCATTTCTCACCCGGAGGGAGGTGCCCCCAGAAAAATGAAGGCCTTCTCAGGTGAAAGCTTTTGTATCTCAGGTGGATGCCTCCGCTGCAGAGTGAATGATGGCGCCTCCTTGCTACGGCTCTCCACTCATCCAGAGCGGGCTCTGCAGCATTTGCAGCCCTACAAAAGGCAGGTTTTAAACGCCCAACAAATAGTTGTATTCACAATAAAAGTGCGCTCCATTTTAACCCTGTTTTGTGTCTCCATGATGGCCTGAGGGCTCAGGGCCTCGCGTGCAGGGGGCTGGTCTGGGGGCGGTGGCCTGGCCTCCGGCACTGGCAATGGACATGCAGCGGGCAGTGCAGCGGGCAGCGCAGGGCTGGAAAAGGCCTGCTGGGTCGTCCCTGCCGCTGCATCCCACATGTGCTGGGCCCTGCCCGTGCTGGCAGGCTCTGGGGCTTCGTGGGGGATACGGTCATAGAGATTGTCTGTCTACATTTGAGAATTCTAAGTTCCCTTGCTCAGATACAGTGGAAGCATCCCACCAGGTCATCTGGTCTCGGGACACAGGCCAACTTCCCCAGGAAAATGGCCCCATGCGACGCCCACGCAAGCCCAGACTGTTCTCCGGCTCCCTGACTCTGCCCATGCACAGTCCCTGGCCATGGGTGCTGCCCTCCCAGGGAGGGAGGGGAGCCGAGCCTCTCCCTCCTGGGCCCCTGGCACCACAGGGTGGCCGATTGCATGGGGGTTGGGGGGGTCTCCCCTCAGCCCAACCTGTACCCTCTCCAATCCGGGACTCTTCGGGGATGTCCAACTGCTGGCCTAGACTGATAGTCGGACATCCCTGTCACAATCCTGGACCGCTGGCTCCTAATTGCCCACCTGCCTACTGGCCTGGTCGCTCCTAACTGCCCCCGACCCTGTCGGCCTGATTACCCCTCATTGCCTCTATGCTAGCCTGATCACCCCAACCTGCCCCCTCTGCCCGCCTGGTCGCCTATGAAGCCTGCTGCTCAGTCATTTGGTCATCCCTCACTAACCCCCTGCTGGCTGGTCGCCTCACGCAGCCTGCCACAGTCCGCAGAGGCCTCGCCAAACTCGCCCTGGGCTCTGGGAGGAAAGAGGAGGGCAGAATGGAGTGGTTTTGCCTCTGGCTCCGGCACTTTCCTCGGGAGGAGAGGCCAGCAGATCAGGATGGGATCGATGGCACTGCCTGGAGAAACGAGAGTGGACTTACGTGAACACTTTCAGGGAACAAATCAGAGGCACCAGCCATAGCTACAAACGTGGCCGTGTCTCGTGGGGAGTGTGGCCAGCCACAGAGCATTCCTAGGAGCAAGCAGGCAATGCGAAGGTGCTGGGGACCCCTCGGCCAGGACCTCTAGGACAGCAGCTCTGTTATGGGCGTTCATGGTCTCCCTCTGGTCAGTCCCACTGGTTCATCGTCTGCAGACTACACCCGTCCAAGCACAGAACCTGGGAGTGGAGCCGGCAGAGGCCTCTCCTCCTGGCAACTGGAGAGCGAGGGGTGTGCGGGAGGCAGGGTGTGGGGTCTGGTGGGATGTGCAGTGAACAGGTGGCCCCAAATCTGTCTGTGTGGGCTGGAGTATGAATCTGAAAGTATGTTCTGAAACTGAAACATGAGCCACATAAAGGAGGGGACACGCTCTGAGGTAGTCTTCTCAAAAGTCCCCACGCAAACCCCCGTCAGTAGCACCTGCGTGTGCACCGCAGTCCTGGTGTGTGGTTTGATTCTGTGGTGATGTGGTGTGCTTTTGGATAATCACCCAAGCTGGCTTTAACATAAGTGTGTTGTTTGACTCCTTAACTTGTCCCGCATGTAGGGAATTGCTGCCTCAGGAAGACACACTGTGACTTGTTTTTGTGAGCTGGCCCGGCCCCTGCCCCTTGGCCAGCCTGGTTTTACCAAAGCGGCTGTGAGCAGGCCTTCTGCCCAGAAACCAGTGCAGGCCTCGTGGAGCAAACTCCGCAGCCAGGGCCCCTGCGTGTGCCCCCCAAACCCCCGGTTCTTCCCCACACCCCGCTCCTCACCTTATGATCGATCGATCGATTGATCCACCAAAGGACTGAGCAGTTAAAAGGGAAACCAAGCAGAAATTAAGTACAAGAAACACAAACCAACACCTTTCTTGCCTCTTTCACTTGCTCTCACCTGAGGTATGAGGTAGAGCTTTAGCTAGGGACTGGCCGGCCTTGCTGCCATCAGGCCCACACAAGCTCGTGTCCCCCTCTGGGCCCGGTCTCCCCGACACCCAAGAAAGGAAGAAGAACTGTGGTCAGGGCCCCAGTGCGACTCATGATACACATGGTGTCACACACACACACACACACACACACACACACCCAGGACACAGGGCAGTGAATCTTGAGATCAAACAGCTCGTTTATCTCGGCAGAGTGGAGTTTCTTTCCTTTCGGGGCTCTGACATCCATTCCCTCCTACGGAGAGGCCAGCAGGTCAGAACGAATTTGGTGTCTCCTCCTGAAGAAACCAGAGTGGACTTCAGCCCTAGCTGGTTTGGCTCAGTGGATAGAGCGGTGGCCTGTGACCTGAGGGATCCTGGGTGCAATTCTGGTCAAGGGCACATGCTGGGTTGTGGGCTCAGTACTCAGTGGAAGGTGTGCAGGAGGCAGCAGATCAATGATTCTCTCTCATCATTGATGTTTCCATCTCTCCCTCTCCATTCCTCTCTGAAATTAATATATATATATAATATACAATATATAATATATATATAAAGGGACTTACATGAACACTTACAGGGACGAGATCGAGGCAGCAGCAGGAAGTATAAAACAGCATCAGCACCTGGAATTCTCCTAGCGCTGGATCTGAGGGGTCTGCTCCATGAGGACATGGCAAGGATGGGGTTACTGGCAAATTGAATAGTCCCAGATGAGATGCCAACTCCGATCTGCAGGGTCTCCTCAGTCCTGTTCTCTCTCAGGTGTAAAATAATGCTGAGTCGCGCAGTGAGCACGACACTGCCACATGACTCCCTCTGTGGGCCAGGAAGAGGCAGCCTTACCTCAAAGGCACGCTGCAGAGCCGGGCCCCGAGCAGCCCCTGACAGCCTGGGGGCAGGTGCAGAGAGTGCATTCCCGATACATGTAGATGGACAGCATGTATATGATAATATACATGCTATGTCTCAGGTTTCCCTCTTCATCACTGTGAAGAAATTGGCAACAAGGAAACAGAATTCACTTAGTTGGAAATAATTCATCCTCATTTCCAGAACAAACACCACAATTGGATTCAGTCTCTGAAATCTGAGTCAATTGCATGATTTTGTTTCCACTGTGACCTCTGGAACCCGGCTGGTGGGCTGGGTCTGTGAGCTCAGCCAGTCTGTCCTCACCCACACTGACCTGCGGGAGCCCGGTGGTCAGCCAGGCGCAGCTACTGATCAGCCAGGCTCTGGTTAATCTTTACTCAGAGAAGTGGCCAGGTTTCTCAGCTGCCTGCACCCAGGTGCACGGAGGAGCCTTTCCTTTCCTCCTCGTCCGGTCCCTCAAGGGCAGGAGGGGCAGT
Source organism: Nyctalus aviator (assembly GCA_036971965.1). Lineage (NCBI taxonomy): Eukaryota > Metazoa > Chordata > Mammalia > Chiroptera > Vespertilionidae > Nyctalus > Nyctalus aviator. Next base: position 8,216,407 of record CM072932.1, read on the forward strand.
CTCCTGTGGGAAGGGCCACTGAGTAACTCAGAAAAGATTGGTGACAGCAACTGAGCTCGAGGCCGCAGAATCCCAGCCAGGAACGCAGGCTCGCATCCTCCGGCCGACGCCAGCTCTCCCTGTGCACCGAGCCGGCTGGGGCTGCTTAAATAAGGGTGCACCGGTGTCAGCGCACTCTGCCCGCAGTGAAGATCCTCGGTACAGACGAGCCAAACACCAACATTCAGTGCGAGCCTGTCTGTGGCCTCGGCTTCGTGGGAAGGACATTTCGCAGGGTAACTGCGTGCTAAGGATGCACTCTATCTCCCGTGGCCGGGTCAGCTGGAGGGAGAGCTAATCACTCAATAAACAGAGAAAAGAGAGATGCTTATACTTAATAAGCCATCGCAAATGGAAAAAGCAAGCTCCTACCCAACGTGATTCTCTCTAGAAACAAATGGCTTGGATCCAAGCACTGCAAAGCCCTCTCAGAACGCTGAGAGGCCTCCAGGCCCCAGCGCCCAGAACGCGGTCCTCCGCGCCTTCTTTCACGGGGACGTGGCTTCGCCCGGGGAAGAGGAAACCGTTGTGCCGCGTGTGTCACAGGAGGGATGTTTTCTTTTGTCTTAAGTTACAGAGCTCCTGATGTGCCATCCGCCCTCCTCTCTGGGGAGCAGACGCGGAGATGAAAGGGGAGGGCCAGCCAGAGGCTGCAGCCCAGGTGCTGGGCATCGCCTCCACAGCCTCTCCCAGAGGGCCCCAGGCCCCCTCCCCCATGCCCAGGAATCTCAACGAGCGGTTCAGCCAGCGGCAAAGCTGGCCTGGTGGCAGAAGGGAGGTCGAGGTCTCTGCCAAGGCTTGCTGCTCTGGTCTCTCCCATCGCTGCCTGTGCCAGCCCTCCTGTCAGAGGAAAGAGCCAGGGTGGTTCAGTGGCCAAGGCTCGGAGCCACGGCCACGACCATGTCACCACAGTCCTTTCCATTTATGACCTTGATATTCCACTTATGCTCTGGATATTTTCACTTAAACTGTGGGAGGAAAGAAAACTAGCCTGTTTCCCTGGGCTGGGATATAAAAAGAGGAAGAAAGGATACTGGAGCGCTTGGTAAATACAGTGCACGGAACTAGCAAACAAGGCTGGCCTGGGGTGACCCGCAAAGAGGGTCCCCTAAGGGAGTGGAGGGGCGCTTTGCACAGGGGAGAACTCCCAAACCGGGGGATTCCGAGGGTAGAATGACAGCCCCCTCCCCCCACTTGGACACAAGCTAGTTCTCAGCCGCTTTCTAGAAAAAAAAAAAAAAAAAAGGCTTCACAGATTTCTACCAGTCCGCAGCCCATGTCTAGGACACTGGCTTCTCTTTCAATTGGAATACATTTTAAAATCCAAGAAAAGGACAAGCGTGACTTTTTTCTCTGCCCTCTCCTTAACGGAGGGTGACTGTCTGGTCTCCTTCTAGAAACAAAGAATGGATTAGGGCTCACGAATATGACAGCCCCTCTATTTTCCAGCTTGCGATCAGAAAGAGAGGCCAAAACATGGTCATCAAACAGTGTTAGTTCTGCATGCCTTTCTGTCTTGGCCATTTCTCCTCTTTTCTAAACTCAAAAATTAAACATCAGAGATTTGAATTAATTGCGAAGGTATTTCCACTCTGCTAAAACCTGGCCTTATTAGTAGTATTTCATTATGTTTGTATATTTGCAATGAAAAACCCGTTTCAGCCTGACCTGGATGGCTGGAGTGATATCTCTTAAACCAGAGGTGGTGGGTTTGATTCCTAGTCAGGACACATACTTCAGTTGCAGGTTTGATCCCCGGTCAGGGCCCATACAAGAGGCAACCGATCAATGTTTATCTCTCACATTGATGTTTCTCTCTTTCTCTCTCTCCCTCCTTCTCCCTCTCCTTTTCCCTCTCCCTCTCCCTCTCTCTCCCAAATCAATTTTTTAAATGTTTGAAGAAAAACTGGTTCAAAACCACAATTATGTATCACTTATTAGGCTATCATTTCAAAAAACAAGGTGGAAAATAACAAGTGTTGGTGAGGATGTGGAGAAATTTGAACTATGATGCAGTGCTGGTGGGAAAGCAAAACAGTACAGCCGCGGTGGAGAATGGTGTGGACGCTCCTCACAGTTAAATGCAGATTTGCCATAGGGAACAGCAAAGCTAGTTCTGGGTGTGCATCCTGGAGAACCCACGTTGGGATCTCAAAGAGATGTGTGTCCACCACTTCATGGCGGCAGTAGTAACAACAGCCAAAAGGTGGACACAACGCACGGGCCCATCAATGGGTGAATGAATGCATACAATGTGGCAGATACATACAGTAGGATATGATTGGGCCTTGAAAAGGAAGGAAATTCTGACACATACTACAACATGGATGAACTCTGAAAACAGGCTAAGTGAAATAAGTCAGACACAAAAGGACAAATACCGCATGATTCAACTTACATGAGGTCCCTAGAGTAGTCACAGGAGAGAGAGAGAGAGAGAGAGAGAGAGAGAGAGAGAGAGAGAGAGAAGCAAGGCGGTGGCTGGGGCTGCAGAGGGCGGAATGGGGAGGCGGTGTTTAGTGGGCGCAGACTTCCATGTTGGGAAGATGAACATGTCCCGTGGAGGGATGGTGGTGATGATTGTACAGCGTTGGGCGTGTAGCTAATGCCCCAAGTTGTACCCTTAACACGGTTAGACAGTAAGTTTTATGTGTGTTTTACCACAATTAATTAACGTGCATGTCCGACTTCGTGTTCTTCCTCAGAACACCCTGCGGGAGGAACAGTGTTCTCCCCCTATCCCATAAGCCCAGGAAGCAGGGCGGAAGGCTGGGGTCTTACAGCTTCTCTGGTCCAGGCTGGTGAGAGCCACTGCTTTCCCCTGGGATCCAGTCGCCAGCCCAGGCAGCTGGGGGCATTGCCAGGGCGATGGCTGGCTGCCCACGGGCCCTCCCTGCTCCAGCCCTTTGTCTGGAGGATGGAGATCGGTCACCCACCCTGTTAATCAGCAACACAGATGCAGAAGTTGGGATCCGGGGAGGCGGTTGGGCTGGCAGGCACGTCTCCTCCCTTCTCATCCTGCGGCACAGCTGGTTGGAGACACCAGACCTCCTGCCACCTTCCCAGACTGCAGATGCCTGAGCTGCCAGGAGTGATGCCGGACGTGTATGGTCCATGAGCACTGGCCCTGACAGTGGCCTAGAGCTCTGGGGGAAGGCCTGGGTCTCCTCCGGCTCTAGCTCACACTCTGGGTAGGTGGATGCCCGCCCTCCATCTCTTCCTGCGGTGGGGCCTTTGTCTTCAGAGCGCCACGGCCAGGCTCCTCCAAACAGCAGCTCCCAGTGTCCAGGGCAGCTCCCCAGACCCGACACCTCCCTCCCGGGAGACGCTGTCCGGGCCACGGCAGGACCAGACCCCCATGGGCCTGGCATCCTCTGGACACTGTTGGCTGCAGACCTGTCAGGAAGGGGCTGATCCTTCCGGGCTGACAGCGCTACTTAGGACTTTCCATCAGGGGCCAAGAGAAAGGAGAACTGGAAAGGCCCCAGGGCCCCATGAAGGCAGGTGCAGGGCCATCGGTGCTTCTCTTCAGTGGCCTGGGGACCCGGGAGGGAGGGAGGGAGGGAGGGCAGGCTCCCAGGCCCCTGGGAAGGTGGGCTTCGGGGGACTCCGGAGACTCCGGGAGCTGCGCCTTCTGTGTGGGGAGGAGACAGGTCCCAGAGTGGAGGGGGTGGGGGAGAGGCCCTCTGCTGGGACCAGCCTCCTCGGTGCCAACCTGCGCCCTGCGGCAACCTGTGCTCCTCCCGTTAGGTGGCGCCCAAGACTTTCCAACCGCTCGTGCAGGCGCTCCCGCCGGAACAAAAAGAGCCGCGGGTGCGTGACCGCGAGGGCGCTCGGCACCACGCGGGGCCTGGTCACGGGTGGGGAGTCCGGCGGGGACGCGCCCCGGCGCAGTCGCCACCGGGCAGCCTGTGCCCCCTCCTCCGACCACTGCCCGCCGCCCGCGCCCGGCCAGCTGCGCCAGGGAGCCGGTGGGCGCCGGAGAGCCGGAGTGGGCGCCGGGGAGCCGGAGTGGGCGCCGGGGGAGCCGCAGTGGGCGGCGGGGGAGCCGCAGTGGGCGGCGGGGGAGCCGCAGTGGGCGGCGGGGGAGCCGCAGTGGGCGGCGGGGGAGCCGGAGTGGGCGGCGGGGGAGCCGCAGTGGGCGCCCGGGGAGCCGCAGTGGGCGGCGGGGCGGCCGGAGTGGGCGCCGGGGGAGCCGCAGTGGGCGCCGGGGGAGCCGGAGTGGGCGGCGGGGGAGCCGGGTGGGCGCCCGCGGGCCTCGGGCGTGGGGGCCGGGCTCGGGGCGGCCCGGGGCGAGGACTGGGGCGCAGATGGGAGCCGAGCTGGGCGCACCGCGGTCCCTTTGCGCCTGATCCGCCGCCGCAGCCGGCGCCCAGGTTCCCTCACTGCGTGCGGGGTCCGCACACCGGGCTGCTCGCTGCCCCGCCGCGGGCCGGACTCAAAACGCCGCCGCCAGCGGGAGCCGGGATCCGGGGGGGGAGGGAGGGGACGGAGCGGGTCTGAAACCCGCGCTGAGGTCCGGGGCGCGCCTTCCCGCCTCGGCCAAGTTCACGCTCCTTCCGCCTCCCGGTCAGGAGGGACTGGCTCCGGAGCCCCTGCGCCCGGGAGGGAGGCGGGAGCGGGCTGCGGGCGGCGGCCCCTCTGTGGTCGGTCGGCCGGGCGCTCCGGGCTCCGGGGAGAGGCGGCGCCATGAATGCTAACGCCGCCGCGGAGGGAGCTCGCCGCCCGCCGCCCGGGGCGGGGACGCGGTGGGGCCGGCGGACACGGACGCGGCAGAGGCGGCGTTTCCAGAGGAAAGCGGGGGGCGCGGGGCGGGGGGCGCGGGGCGCGGGGCGGCGGGCTTCTCCCTGCGCCCGGCCGGCCCGGCTTTCCGCTGGAAGCGGGCTGAGTGAGCCCAAGGGTGCGCCTGGGCTCGGGGGCTGGATCAGAGGCGTCCGCACGGCGCCTCCCGGGCCGCCTCCTGCGGTGCGGAGAGGGGGGCGTCTCCGGTGAGTCCCGGGCCGCGGTAGGAGCGGGGCGCGGAGGGGATCGGGGTCGCGGAGAGGAGGGGTTCTGGGGTCGGGGGGCCGGGGGCCGGGGGGCCGGGGTCGGGGAGCGAGGTCGCCAGCCCGGCCCCGGGCCTCTGGCGGAAGGTCTGGCCGCCTCGCGGGGTGTCTCCTCGGAGCCCGGCGGCTCTCCGGGCCGCTGACCCTCTTCCTGCGAAGAATAAAGCGCGTTCACGCAGAGACTCGGTTCCACCGGCTCCGTCCTTTTCGCCTTCGCATCGCGTTTCTCGTGGGCTTTCCCGCGAACAGCAGCCACGTGCCCGGCTCTAGAACATAAACGTCCTGGGACGCTATGCTCCCATCTGGATAAGCTAAAACCGAGACCTGCGCTGTTTGTATTTAGACAGTTTACAAAAAGCAGGGGAAATGTGTGAAACACATGTCTGCAAATATAACAAAAGTACTTTCCTTTCTGCTTGAAAAGTTCTGAGAGTGGCTTTCTTTTACTGATTCTGAACCACCTCTACCCTCCCCCCCCCAAAAAAAAAACACCCCACAACTAAATCAGGTCATGAATAAAGCAATAGACAGATCAAGCAATTAAATACCAATTATGACTATTAATGACTTTATTACTAATGATTTGGAGCTGAGGACTGCAAAATCAATCGCTTAAGATAATCAAGCAGTTTTAAAATTCTGCTCCCCAAGATTTTCACTGCACTCCATCCCAGAAGAGAGGTGAGAAGACAGGGTGTGTTCAGAGTTCGCAGTAGGTACCCCATGGTCAATGCTGAATTTATTGATTTCAGTAAAGTTTATCTCTGCTTCTGACAAAGAGCAGAGCCTGCGTTGCTGGAGCGTCAAGTGTACCGAGTGTAACTGACGGTGGTGCTGGTCACAGTGCATTTGGTCTGGAGGCAGAGCTGACCAGGAAGGTGCTGCTCCCTCCGCTCCTCTGGCGGAGCTGGAGCTGGACAGATGTTAGGAAGTGCTTTAAATCTTCAGACAGGGTATGGATAGCAAGACAGCAGGAGGCGAGAAGTGAGGGATGGTCAGCTCTGGAGCAAAGAGAAATCGGAACTGGTTCTCCATTTGAACTTTCCTTTTTGCTCACGGGTCGAAATGGCTTTGGCCCTTGGCTGAGTGACTGAAAGGAAAAGGTCAGCGAGAATAGCCTGGGTGTAAAGGTTACCGTGGCTGGATTTGTTTATTACTGAAGAGTCTTCCCCACCCTGCCCTGCCTCTTTATTGCACCCCTTCTCATCCCAAATGAAGACCCAGGCTCCATTCTGGGGAGGGAGGAGCACACAGGGAGGAGCCGCAGGGAGGGTGCATTGCTGCTGGCAGGGGGCAGGAGGGGGCAGCTCGAACCACCCAGCCTGGAAGGCACCTGGCCGTTCATCTCAGGGGGTCCCGCTGCTCACTGGCCCAGAGCTCAGCCCTCCATGGTTCCTGTCGGGACTGGGTGGGGCGGGCAATGAATTTCAGGTCTGTCTTGTGGGACCTCTCCCCACACCCCTGGTCCTGCCCAGCAGCCTGCAGCAGCACCCTCTGTGGAGGTGTTTACCACGCCGGGCGGCAGAAACCTGAGCCGGTGGCCACAGGCAAACTCCTGGGCTGGGCGGGGTAAAGTTTGGGGAGTTTCCGAATGCCGGTGGCCCCTTTGCGCTCGGTGTGCGGCCAGGCCTCCCTCCGCACCCGGCTTGTCAGTTAGTTGTCCTTCGGTGGGGGCCTCTCACACCGCGGAGGGATGCACGCCCGAAGGAACTCTCCAGAGTTAACAGGATGGCACCAGCCACTCGGCAGGTGGAACCATCTTGGACACCTGAAGGGTGTTCTCAGCCGAAACACCCCGCGGTGAACTGGGCCTGGGCATCCTCCGTCCGTGCTGCCTGGTCCCAGCCTGTGTGCCGGCCCAGCCCAGCCCAGCGGCCTGACCACACAGCTGCGACACCACCCCCAACTCAGACCTTAGCAGAACAGCTTCCTACGTCAACAGCCATCCCTGCTGGCCCTGAGAACCAGAGGGGCCCTGAGAGCAATCCCCTGCCGAACCTGAGAACCTCATGAGAGGGGCCTCCCACAAATCCCAGCAGTTTGCACCCAGCCTGTCACTGAGCCGGGGGAGGGGGCTTGGGAAAAGGGCTAGAAAAGTCAGCTGCTGCCCTTCCCTGGATCCTCAGCAGACAAGCCCGAGACAGAAATACCTGTGCACAGGGCGAGGGGGAGTGGGAGCCGCCAGGACTCTTTGCAGTCTCTGAGCTAAAAGACCAGAGCTAAATAATAATAATAATAATAATAATAATAATAAATAATAATAAAAGACCAGAGCTCTCCCAAAGAGCCCTGTGAACTGCAGGCTGGCCCAGAGCAGAAGGCCAGAGGTCATCGGTCCCTCAGACCCTTGCCAGCACCCCCACCTCGCCTGACAGGCCCACACCACCAGGCCTGAGGGCTGTGGCTCTCAGGAGACCTATGGGGGGTGCGGTGAGTTAGGGGCACTTTCCTACACACTCTTCTGGGAATTGACATGTAGAGGAGAGGCAGGCCCTATCACCCCGACAGGCTCCGCGTGTGTGTCAGAAACCTCTCACTTCCCGGTGAACTCGGAGGCCGCCCCGAGCAGCCCGCACGGCACTTTGTTCAGGATGGCAGGATGGCAGGTGAGCCGGGAGAGTTTGATCTGTCCCCTATGCGGGTAAATGCAAGTGAGTTCTGCCTCCTGGAAAGAAATGTGCGGCTTTAGAGGTTCCCAGCAGGACCCTGTGGTTTCCTCCAGGTCCCTAGTCTGCAGCCGCAGCCCTGCCCCCTCCTTTTCCCATCTCTGTGGCCTAAGGTTGCAGCCAGGAGGGCTGTGTGTGTGAGCAAGCCGCCTGTCTCCACGCTCACCCAGCTCCCTGGATGCAGTGCAGTTGGAAACCACACACACACACACACACACACACACAAACTCCTTTAAAATTTTCTGCTATTCTTCCTGACTAGGAGAGTTGACAAGACATAGACACATTAAGATGCATAAAGTACAGTGGCCTGATCAGCCAAAATGCATCTCATTTGCACTTGTATGTCGCCGGGTGGGCGTAGGCGTCCGTGTCACTCAGGGCCTCCAGCCCTCCCTGCCACGCTGGACTGACTGGCTGGAATTTCTGAGAAGGCCCAGTGCAGGGGCCATTTGTGAGATGGAGGTCGCAGCCCCAGCCCCGGTCCAGCCCAAGCCAGGGGTGGGGGGTCTGCAGGCCTGCCAGCTTTGGCAGGCTGCTTTGAGCAGTGCAGGGAGCTAGCAGCCTGGCTGGGAGGGCAGGCAGCTGGATACCCGGGTTACAGCAGCTCCGAGGGGCCTTCCCTGGGCGGAGTTAAAGAAAGAGGACCATGAAGAAGTCACTGCTGACATTTTATACCCACTTCTAGCCCCTCTCACAGCGTTCTGTTCTCCGCCTCCCCCCCTCCTCCTCTCCCCCCTGGTGGAGGGGCTCCTCTGCCTAGTGGGTTGTTCCTCCTACTCCTAGACCTGAACTTTGACCCTAAGCTTCTCCTTCCCACAGAGGTCAGCTCTGAGCCCCACTCCTGGGCCTCTATTCCCAGACCAATGTCTCTCTCACCACCTGGAGAGGCTCAGGGACCTGTACCCGGGCCTTTGGGGCTGAGGGCGAGGCTAGGGCTCTTGTGGTGTTCTCCTCCACCACCGCCCCATCACCTTCTGCCTGGGTCTCATCTTCCCACCCCAGGTGCTGGGTGCCAGTTCCTGTCTGCCTGTGGAGGCAGGGCTACATTCAGAGGCTGGCTCATGGCCAGGGGACAGGGTTCTGGGTAGGGGGTCCTCCACGAGCCTCAGGGGTGCAAGAGGAAATGCCCTGCCCGCTGCTGTGCGTGGCCAAGGCTCCTCCTTCCACAGTGGCCTGCGTGCCTTCTTGCACAGGCCATGGTGACAGCTTCTACCGGCTCCCACTTCTCCAGTGGCCATCCTGTGGCCCCGCAGGCCAGCTTGTGGCTTGCATTTGGGCCTGCATCTCCAGCCAGATTGCAACCCACGACTTTCCCAGGACAGCCGAGGGCAAGCGTGCTGCTCAACAAGACAGTCACCTCCCGGCCTGAGGACCCAGCCACAGCCACCACCCACATGCAGGCAGCCTGCTGAGCGCTGGGCCGAGGCTGGGAGGCCAGGCAGCCAGCCCAGCGCCATTGACAGCCCAGGCACATCCCTGCAACCCCGGGGAATGATCAACAGACTGCCCTGAGAGATGGTGGCAGGCCTGTAGGTGTGCGATCCTTGGTACCACTTCTGCGTGAATCCTTTGTTACAGCTTCATCAGCCTGCACGCCTTAGCAGCTCCCATCCCAGGCCTCTCGCCCCTCCTCATTTCCTCCCCACGCCCCAGAGCACCAGGGTCTGGCATAGGGAATCTGCCCACATCAGCTGCCCTGCTGCAGATCCCCTCCTGCCAAGCGCTGGTGCCCGGGCATGCTCTCCCCTTCGAGCCTGGGGCACATGAGCAAGGCTGCACTGCCTTCCGGCTTGGCGAGGTTCTCTTGGAAGATAAGGCTTTCTGGAGGTGACCTGGGTGGCAGCAGTCCACTCCTGTTGCTGGTGACCGAGTCGCTGTGGGCCACGGGCAGTGACTGGGTGGGCACATGGGCAGGGTAGCCTGCCCTCCCCAGGAAGGATTGCAGGGCTCTGACAGAAAGAGCAGGGCACAGCTCTGAACTCACTTGGCTCCTAGTGGCTACAGGGCAACCAGCTCCTGCTGCTCTGGGGTGGACTGCACCCCCTTCCCATTGAGGTCTGACTTCTCTACGCCCAAGTGCAGCCCGGGCAGATGTTCGAAGGAAGATGCCTGGCACATGGTAGGTGCAGTGACGGCTGTTCCATGCACATGAGCTTAGCATGCAATGTCAGACACAGCCACACACAGCCACACACAGCCACACAGCTCCCATTAGTTTTCTATTTGATTTGTCTCCATCCCTCCCTCCTCAGCCTCGCTGCCTGCAGTCACTGGGAGAAAGCGCCGGTGAGCAGCGCCCTGCAGAAGGCCTCTCTTATGTAACTCACTCAGGGAGTCCTCAGTTACCATTTTGCTCCAAATCAGGGGGCAGAAGGGCTCCTCGCTGGGGTGGGCTGTGGGTGTCAGGGTATTACAAATGGGGTGCAGGCCTCATTCCCCGGGGGCTTTTACTTTCCTCATCAGGCCCCACTTCAGGAGCCAGGAACAAAGGTGAGAGGCAACTGATCCATCTCTGGGTCTCCCTTTACTTCTACCTGCCTCCGGGGCAGCCCCTCTGCTTTGACAAATCAGGGAGAGCTTGTGAGACCAGGTACACGGTAAATAGTTCTGACCTCGGCCGGCTGCTCCCCGCCAAAGGCAGGCAGCCCCGTCAGGGGCAGGCTGCTCAGAGCCCTGAGAGCTCACCTCTTCCATCCCCAGCCCTCCCCGCACACAACTAATGTGATCTCGGGGAAGGGGCCTGCCCAGCATCCCTCCTGCTGAAAACATCCCAGACAACTCCAAACACTTCTCAGGAGAGTTAGTGACGTCCCAGGGCTGAGACTTTTAAAGCCCTCAGGAAGAAACCATCCAGGAGCACAAAGTCTCGCCAGTAGGATCGCCTGAGCAAGGGTGAGATTTCTCCTCCAAAAAGGTTAATTAAAAATAGCTCGTAGGTGTTACTTGGTTCACGGGTGGGTTTTTCCCTGTTGTAACTTACGAATTCTCAAGAACGAGCTAGTAAGACATTTATTTTCATTTTGTTAGTTTTTGGATGGTACTGTACTTTCTGATTAGACCTTTTTAATTTTTAAAACTCTGCTGGAGGGGTTTCCAACCGTGGAAATGTAAATGAAAAGTAGACTCTCCCTCTGAGACTCTTACAGGGTCTGACAGAGTGAGTAAGCCTGCCTGGCCCCCTCTCTTCTCTAAGCAGCCCTGCCTGAACTCAGGGAGAGCCACGGTGGCAGGCTCTGGCACCTTGGACGCTGGCACAGGCGAGCGCTTTGAAACGAGTATCTATTCTGGTGCAGCCTGCAATGTTCCAGCCGCTAACTGGGCTTCCCTTCCGCCCAGAGGCAGTCCTGGGGGACAGAATAATGCGATCTCCCAGGAAGCTTTTCACCAGAACATCCTCTGCTTTTGTTTTTGTATTAAAAAGATGTTTCTGCTTCCTCTCAGCGCCTCCACCTTACTGCGTAGCTACAACAACGGACGCAGTTATCATGTTGGTGTGTCATTTGTAAACTCATGTCCTGTTGGGACCTACAAAGCCCAGACCCAGCTCAGGTGTGTCTGAGCCTCTGGTGTTTACCGGTGGCTCAGCAGGCACTGGAGCCTCACCGTGGGTCTGCTTTCCTGGGAGGTCTCCCCTCACAATGCCCCTCTCCAGAGCTGCAGGGTTGGGGGGTCGCTGAGAGAAAGCTCCCTGAACCAGAGAAGGCCAGACTCAGGTTCCCCGGGGGAGTGACACTGGCTTCCCCTGGCGACCAGCAAGCCCAGAGCGTGCTCTCTTCCCCTCGGTGTGACTCCTCTGGGAAGGAAGGCGGCAGGGACCTCTCCACGACATTTTTAAAAACTACCGCAACTGAGTGAGTTCACCGGTAAAATTCCAGAATAGTCCCAAACCACTCCGGCCATTTACATTTGAGGGTTTTTTTCACATGTACACACAGGCACACGCACAAACACACCCACCAGGGGCAATCACCAGTGCATATCCACGGGCCGCTCTGGTAACAGCAACCACGACCAACAAACTTCCCTTCTGAGGAGGACAAAGGGGGGAGCCCTCTCTGTAGCCTGTGAACGGTCACCTCAGGCTGCTGAATACGGGAGGCAGCGGCTGGCCAGACCCCTGCTCCTCTCCTGGGGAAGGTAAACCAGCTATTTTTAAAAGCTGAAGTTTCTCTTTCCAAAGGGAGGAAAAGGAATGAATTCATTAATGAGTTAGGTACACGGAACCTGGGTTGTCTGGGGCAACTGCATTTGTAAGTAAATGACTTCCTGTTTATTATGTGCATTTTTACTAAACAAACAACAGCACCGGGAACGCCAATGCCTCTGGAGGATTTAATCCAGCAAGACTTCGATTTACACTCTTTTTTGTGGGTGCTCACTGGAGTCAGGGCGGAGGGCCATGGTCCTCCGGCGTCCAGGCTGCCGGGAGGAGTCACCCCTGAAGTTCTCACGTTTGCCCGTGTGCTCGCAGCCCCGCCGGGAGGCGCCTGGCCAGCCCTGGGCTCAGCCTGGGGAGTTTCAATTTTGCCCCTGAACCTTTCTACAGCGAGCACGGCTCCTTGCAGCTCCCACAGCCCAGCCCGGGTGAGGATCCTGTTGGCGTTCAACTGGGCACAGTCCGCGGCCACCTAGCCCAGGGCCCGCAGGCCCCGCTCCGCACCCGCAGGCCTGGGCGGACACGGGGCGCGGGGAGGGGGTGATGTGCGGCCGGACCCTGGCAGTCACCCCGGGTTCCTCCGGAGCTAGGGTTTCCCACCCGCGCGGAGCGGAGAAGCGCCCGGGCTCCTCGGGCTCCCCGGGGTGCAGAGCCGCCGGCGGCCTCGCCCGCCCCGGCCCCGCAGGCCGCCTGGGGACCCCGCTCACCCCACACCCCGCCGCGCCCGCCGCCCTCCTGACCTCGGCGGCCCCGCAGCTGAGCCGCAGCGGACAGCCGGACCCTCATCCGGGCAGCGCCTCCGGCCTGCGCGGACCGCGGGGAGAACCGCTGGGCCCCCGAGGGCGACCTGGGCCGCAGACAGGGGTCCCGCTCCTTCCCGACGGCTCCTCCGGGCTTCGGGCTCCGGGCTCCGGGCAGCGGCAGCCGGTGGGCCTGGAGCCGCACGGCGCCTCCGCGGGGAGAGCCGGCCCGCCCGGCAGGGGTCGGCGGCCTCGCGCCCCCCGCTCCCGCGTCCAGGGGGAGCGCCCGGCCCGCCCCGCCAGCCCCTCCGCAGCCTCCCGGCCAACCACCCGCTCCCTCCCCTCGCTCTCCCCGCCTCTGAGGTTTCCTCCAGCCGCCGGCCGGCCGGGCTGCCGCCACCTGCCCTCCAGGCCGGTGGCTCCCGGCCCAGTGCCCCAGGACCTGACATTGTCATTGTGGGCGGCGGAGAGGACGGAGGAGGCCCGGCGAGGAGAAGGGTGATGCAAAGGCCATTCCGACCTGCGTTTTAAAAAGTTTCATTTGGCAATTACAGTAACCCCGAAGGAAAACTCCATTAAAAAAAAGATTTACTACTGCTTCTGAAAAGCCGTTATTTTTTACATTGCTTTTAGGAAGATAGATGAACAAAACCTCGCGATTCAAGCTATTTTGATCTGTAATTAAATGGCAGGATCGGTTTGTATTCTCCTACGGCTTTTACAGAAGTTGCAGTGATCCAAAGTCGGGTTGCTGTGTCAGAGTGGCATTTTTATTAATGAGAACACAAAAAGCTTGCATATTCTTAGCCCTGCTTGAATTTAGTTGCTAAGCAACCGCTGTATGGTAATTCATCCGCGAAATTTAAATCTTTGAGAAAGGATCATGCGTTTTGCTGAATGGCCGCAGCCACGAGGAAAACAACTTGTGGGACTGGCCAGCTGGTCCGGCGGGGACGCCACCCCACCGGGGCCACCACCGTCCCCCCCCCACCCCCCGCCGCCCCGACCCAGCACCGCCCTCCGCCCCTTTGATCTCCGTCTGCTCCCGAGGCCGGCCCTGCACCTGAGCAGCCCTCTGCATCCCCGCGGGCTTGGGGATCTGGCTGTGACTTTCCGCAGCCCCTCCCCCCTGCACCCACAGATGCGCGTGTACAGACACACACTCTGGCGCACACACCATGTCCCCACGCGAAGGCCAGCCGCCCAGAGCCTCTGAGGTCACCTCAGAGCTGGCTCAGAAAAGGGCGCAGCCCCCGGCCCGCCAGAAGGCCAGGCCGCTGCCCCGGCCGGCAGTGACATCATAGGCTCCTGCCGGCCACGCGCGCCCACATCTCAGGATGCTGCCACAAACACGGATGTGAAATCAAGAAGGAAAGAGAGTAATCTAATTAATAGGCCATGAGCCAGGCTAACAAAATCAAAGAATCTGATTACACAAGTACCCTCCTTGCTGTCTCCCCTGCCCCCGCCCCAAGCATCTCTGCAAGCCTCCGCAGGACTTCCTCTCTTAGCCTGGAAAGTTCAGGAGGCAAACCCAGAACGCTCTGGCTTCCTTATTGAAATCAAGATCAAGCCTAAGGCGGGCTCCACAGCCAGGAGGTCCCGGGGGCCTCAGGCAAGGAACTGAGATGGCCAAGAGGCTAGGAGCTCCGAGAGCTGGCCCCACACTCCTCCCCGTCACTCCTCCAACAACACCGCACGGATCCTCTCCTGCTGTCAGTACTGGGCAAGACTGGCCCCACACTCCTCCCCATCACTCCTCCAACAGCACCGCACTGATCCTCTCCTGCTCTTAGTACTGGGCAAGGAGAGCTTTCCACTCACAGCGTTTTAAGAAGACACTGAACAAAAACACAGCCACAACTCCTTTCACAAAGGTACCTGGCTTCTGGGTCACCAATAACCTCCAAGTCTCAACTTTCTTCCAACACCCTCCCCAGCATAGAAGTCTGTGCACAGCCAGGTACTAGGTTTTAATCTGTCCAGGCAGCCACTGCGTTTCATGAAAGAATTCTTTAATGTCTACCCTTCTGCCTTGAAAAAAACCAGGTCCACCTCCTAAATAATTAATTTCAAGTCTGTATCCAGTGCCAATACTTGTTGCATCCATTTGAGAGTTTGATTAATTGCCCTGGAACTTGGGCAAACTAAACTCCATGTGGAGAGAATGCTTTTGCCTTCAGTTTAGTTCTGAAAGCTACACATTATTGATGGATCTTACTCTATTTACATACAAATTGGTGCAAATATGCCCATCTCTTAAAATGCGTTTTCTATAAATATATAAAAGTGTCATTTTTGATTTAGCTTGAGAGGTTGATCATTTATTACAAAAATAAACGAATAAATACAACAATATATTGTTGCTTCCAACAAGATAAATACTTTTACAAATATATAATTTTAAAACAAATTTAATTGTTAAAATTATTTAAAATATTACACTTATCGATAAAACTATCAATCGTATATACTGCATTTAATATTAGAACCAATTTTTCTCTGAATTTTGAACCCATTCATACAAAACATTATGAGCATGGTAGTAAGCAAACCCTGGAGGCTACAGGAAAGCAGAGGGACTCTCTAAGATCAAGAATGAACAGTTTTCTTTTGGAACAAAGAAGCAGTCCTTGGCTAAGGACTTAAAAAAGGGGGGGAGGGGCAGAGAAACAACAGCCAAATGACTATTTTACATACACCTTGAATGATTTATCGCCCAGATTCCAGGGGAAGATGGCTGGGTGAATGAGATGGCTGAGGCTGGGACCACAGGTCAGGAGCCACAGGAATCTGCAGACTACAAATGGGCCTGGTTTGGGATTAGCCAGATTGATGGAACAGAACTTTGTCATTCTCCTTTGGGCTGGCAGGGGAGGAGGGCCGGGTTGAAATGGAGGAAACAAATGGGTACTTTACAAAGCACAAGACACTTGCTCTGCAAAGAAACACAATGACCAAATTCATTAAAAAGATCTGGTGATGTATAACAATATTTTCATTATTTGTGTGTATAACAATATAAGTCTAACACCAACCTCTCAGTTATATCTGCTCTCTTTTGATTTTCAACCATGAATTTCATTTTGTAGATACATTCAAAGGGTTGATTTTCAAAATATGGAGTGGCAGCATTAGCTCACTTTAAAAATGCAAAATAATGAAATAAAATGGTCTTGCTTTTCCAGCTTCTCCAATTAAAAGTTACTCTGTTACCCCTAAATCAGGACTTCTTCCAAAGTAATCAGCAAAGGTTGCTTTTTAATAGAAAACAGTGTGAAATTGAATGGTAGTTCTTTTGTTAGCCAAATTGAGTAAGCAAACGACTCCTAAAATTTTATACAGACCCACTGTCTAATCAACCACTACCACTCCTGCTGGGGAACAGGACTTCAGCTCACGTGCCAGTGGCATCCATCATTAAAAACAACCACACCCAATCCTCAGCTTCCCAACAAGGCCTCCTTTGCCTGCCCCTGCAGCCCCTCAGACACCAACGAAGTTGATATCCACTCCAGGTTTTAAATTTGCTGGGCAGGGCGGTTACAATGGCAAGAGAAATAAGGAAACAAGAAAGCCAAGAAAAGTAAATCGTGGTTTCTTATTTTCATTTTTTCTTCTTTCTGTTTAATAAATATGGCCTTTTTCAGATTTCACAAATCAAAATGATTGTGATTTTTAGTACTATCTGGTGTTTAAAATAATGCAACCCCACACAGGCCATCTGGCCAGGCTTGATTTATGAAAGTGACACAGGGTCTGTCTGGAAGAAATAACTGCTCCTTGTTGCTCGCACAGCTTTCCGGGTTTTTTAACCCCTGCACTGATATCTTAGGGGGAGGAAGTAAGGATGAGAGAAGGCAAAAAGTGAGTGACAGCTAAATGAGATTAGGGGGAAATTATCCTATAAAATCACTGCTTTATCACCCCAAATACTTTTTAAAAGTCCAGTGAAAGGACTCAACTAAGCAGTCGTTAGTACTCACAACCTGAGGCATCACACTTTCTCTTTCCCACACGGTAAATATTGATACATTGATGTGATAAATGTGACCGCTCTGCAGGCTGGGTGTGTCTAAGGAGTGATCCAAAAGCTAAAACCCCCTTCAGTGAAGGAGGTACAGAATCACACTGGAGAAACACCAAAACACAGGCATGCAGGCTTCTGGGTCTGAGCTGGCAATCACACCAGTGTGGAGCAATGCAGGATTTTAGAGCTCTCTTCTTTCATTCCAGAAACAAACCAACAAAACAAACCCTAAAACGGCTTAATAATTTAAACCCAATTACATAATCATCAATGGAATAGTTGTAAGCTATTCTTCACAACTATTAGTCCTCAGAAAAAGAAGAAAGAGACATAGCAATATGGTGGGGGAAGAGAGGAAAAAGAGAAGCTAAACTTTGGGAAAGGGCTCTGTATTAACCATTAATAACCAGCTGGCACATTTTTACTGGTGATGCAATTCAATCTTTTGATAAAGATGATGAAAAACACAGGTATCTCCAAGAAAAGTAGTAAATACTCCCCTAAAAAAATCCACTAAAATTAAGGAAAGTAAAAGGTGGTGGAACTGACAGCTTACCAAAGAGTGCCAAGTAGGTGGAGTGCTAGCATTTCTGTCACGACTGCCCTTCACTAGATTTCCAAACACCTCAGTGCAGCAGCGCCATCGCTGAAGGGTATGCGTTAGCAAAAAAATACTCCCTAGCTATTTTCTTCCCACACAGTGTTTACGCATCAGACACAGACTATTTCATTCTAACAAATTTATTTTCTCGATCAGCTCTTACGGAATCACTACTCAAATTAAATTACAATCAAATGATCACATCAAAAGATACCCTTATTACCTAACAACTGTCCATATTTTCATTTCATTTTGATTTGTGCTCGTCTGAAAAAAACACGTAATACAAGATCTGGGGAAAAAATAAATTACCATTTTGCAGCAGTTCATAAGTATTCTGAATAAAATATTAAAAGAAGTCATTTAATGAAAATATAAAGCAAATATTTTTAGATCAACAACGGATCTAACAATCTATATTGCCGTCTTTTGAAAAGTCTGTTTATTAAAACCTACCAAAAACACTGCTTGGAAATGGCAGTATTATAATCACAGCCACGGCACCCATTCCATCAAAGTTGGCAACGGACTGAGAAACGAAGTCCAAGACGTGCAGCGGCTGGTGCTCAGTCTTTCTAAATCCCTTTATGAGTCGGTCCAGAAATAAAAAATAAAAAATATTAATAGAAAGTATTAGCGGTGGAATCTTGAGGCATCCTCCATCCCGGTGCCCAGTCTGCGCCTGGCCGCCGGCTCTGCACGCCTCGCCCTCTCCGCGCGAGGCGGACGTCCCCTGCGCCTGGCCTATCCCTCTCACTTCCGCGATGGTTTTATTTCCAAGGTTATTTGAAGGAAACGCATCCTTTTGGCTTTGCTCTTCAGCTTGTTAATTTCAGAAGCTGTGCATATTATTTTTGCTGGAGACCGTTCTTTTTTCCTCCTTCCCGTTATATAGTCAGTGTATTTGTCCCCAAATGACCGAACATGGCCATGGCCAAGAAGAGCCGGCTCCCAGCAGTCATCCCTGATTAAGCCGGTGCCTCTGGTTCTTTCAGGGGTTCCCAGGAAGCGAAGTTCCGCTCGGCCGGTGGGTCACTTAGGCAGCCCTTTGGCGGAGGGGAAGGAGGGCTCCCCCCTCCCCCAGGAGAGGACGAGGCAGGTGCCGGGCGCCGTCCACCATCGCCCTGGGGGGCTTCTCGGGGCGGGCAAACCCTCACGAGTGCAGTTTTGGTGCGCTGGGCATCTTCACCCTTTTTAAAAAAACAAAAACAAGAACAAAAAACGAAACATCACCACAGTATGAACGAGATCCCAGGGTCGCCCCCTTCTCCTCTTCCGGTGCTGTTTGTGTGTACCGTTTGGTGCTATGAAGCCGTGTGTTTTGTCCTCTTCTCTAGGCCGCAGGAACCGTCTCGCCGGCCAGTCGTTCCTTTCTTTCCTCCGGGCGAGCACGCTGTCTTTGGGCGGAGGGCGGCGGGCGGCGGCCGGTGCGGGGCGCGGCCGGCAGCCCTGGTGCGGCGGCGGCGGCGGCGGCTCCGGGCCTCACTGCACGCTGGCCGGCAGCCCGTGGTGCGGCGGCGGCGTGTCGGCGCTCACCGGCCCCACCTGCGAGTACACGTCGTCCGGCGTCTGCTGCTGGATGCCGGGCGGCGTCATGCGCTTCTCCTTCTGGCGCCGGTTGCAGAACCACACGCGCACCACCTCCTTCTCCAGCTGCAGGCTGTCGGCCAGGTTGGTGATCTCCTGCGCGGACGGCTTGGGGCACTTGAGGAAGTGGCTCTCGAGCGCGCCCTTGACGCTCACCTCGATGGAGGTCCGCTTCTTGCGCTTGCGGCCCTGCGCCGCGATCTTGTCGATGCTGGTGGGGCTGCCGGTGCTCGAGTCCGCCTCCTCCAGCCACTTGTTCAGCAGCGGCTTGAGCTTGCACATGTTCTTGAAGCTCAGCTGCAGGGCCTCGAAGCGGCAGATGGTGGTCTGCGAGAACACGTTGCCGTACAGCGTGCCCAGCGCCAGCCCCACGTCCGCCTGCGTGAAGCCCAGCTTGATGCGCCGCTGCTTGAACTGCTTGGCGAACTGCTCCAGGTCGTCGGACGTCGGCGTGTCCTCGTCCGAGTGCGGGTCGTGGCTGTTGAGGCCCGGGCCCGCGCCGCCGGCGTGGTGCGGAGGCCCCTGGGCGTGGTGCGGGTGCGGCGGGTGCGCGTGGTGGTGGTGGTGGTGGTGGTGCTCCGCCAGCTCGGGGGTGTCCCCGCGCACCAGCCCCGGGTGCACCAGGCCCTGCGCGCCGCCGCCCGCGCCGCCGCCGCCGCCGCCGCCGGGCCCGGGCGCGCTCAGCATGCCGTTCACCGTGAAGCCGCCGGGCTGCGAGTACAGCAGGCCCTGCGGCGGCGGCTGCTGGCCCCCCGCCATGGCCGGGAGGTGCGCGGCCGCGGCGGCGGCGGCAGCGGCGGCGGCGGCGGCGGCGGCGGCCCCCCAGCCCCCGGGGTGGCCCTGGTGCGGCGGCGGCGGCGGCCCGAGGTGCGGGGGCCCGCGGTGGTGCAGCGCGGTGCCCGCGTGCAGGTCCTCGCGCCCGGCGCCCGCCTTCACGTCGGGGCCCTGCGGCGGCGGCGGCGGCGGCTGGGGGCTGCCGGCCATGCCCACGGCGCTGCCGGACCACGGCGAGCTCGCCTCCACGGCGGCGGCGGCGGCAGCGGCGGCGGCGGCGGCGGCGTGGGGCAGGGCCGTGACCCACTGGTGCGCGGGGCTGAGCATGTGGCCGCCGTTGCTGGCGGCCATGGCCCCCTGCATGAAGTCGCTCTGCACCATCTTGACGGAGGACGGGTCCCCCCGGTAGGCGCCGGAGGTCACCGCGGCGCTGCCGGGCTGCATGCCGCCCCCGCCGCCCCCCGCGCCGCCGCCGCCGCCGCCGCCGCCCCGCCGCCGCCGGCGCCCGCCGCGTCCGAGTGCACAATGGAGCCGGCCGCCAGCAGGCCGCTCCCCGGCAGGTAGGGGTTAGAAGCCGCCGTGGCCATGCCGCTCCGCTCCCGCCACCCCACCGCCGCCACCCCCGCCGCCGCCGCCGCAGCAGCCGCGGCCGCCGCCGCCGCCGCCGCCCCCCCGCCCCGCCCCGCCCCCGCCCCCGCCCCGGGCCCCGGCGGCCCCAGGCGGCCCGCCGCCCCGCCGCCGCCTCCGCCTCCGCCCGCGCCGCGCCGAGGCCCGGGCCGGAGCCGGAGGCCGCTGGGCAGGGCGCGGGGCTGGGGCGCGGGCCGGCCTCCGGCGGCAGCGGCGGCGGCGGCGCTCCGGAGCGGGGCTGGCTTCGCGGGGCGCGCTCCTCAGCCGCCCCCCGGCTGCCCGGGGGCTCTCGGCCGCCCCCCGGCCCCGGCGCGGTCGGCCGGCTCCAGCGGGGCTCGCCGGGCGGCGCGGGCCTGCGCTCGGCTCTCAGGCGGGTCCCGGCTCCGCTCCTGCTCGGGTCCCGGAGCGCGGGCTCTGCGGCCGGGCCGCTCCACCTGCTCGGGCGATCACAGGAGACAACAAAGGAAGAAGCCGAGCCTTTCTTCTCGAACCAGACTACCGGTGGCCGGCAGCCGGCCGGCTCCTTCCCGTGGCCGCTCCGCTGCCCTCAAGAACACATCTCGCCCCTGGTCCTCGGAGGAGAAAACTTTCTGAGTCCCGAAGGCGTGGCGGTGCTGGCTGCCGGCGTGCGGAGAGGCTGGCTCCCGCAATCCCGTCCGGTCCTCTCGGTCCAAGTTTGTTTCTGTCCTGGGAAAACTTCTAGCGTCGCCGCATCTCTCTGCAGTTGCTATTGCCGGAGCTCTTGGCTGCCTCTGAAACAAGAGTCCTTCTTCATCCTCCTCGCAACAGTCACAGTCTGATGCGACATCTTTCCTTTTGGGCAGAAATGAGGAAACAAATATAACAAGGAAAAAAAATTCAACAGGAGAAAAAAATGAGGTCGAATGACTGTTACCTTGTTGCTGAAGGTTGGGGCTGGTGTTTTATTTCCCCCCCAGCAGTTGTCTGGAGGAGGAGGAGGAGAAGGACGAGGAGGAGGAGGAGGAAGAGTGCATTGGTGGAGGTGGAGGGGTGTGTGTGCATATAGGGGATCCTTGGTACACAACCAACTCCAGGGGCACGCTGTGCGGCTCGCAGGGCGCGGGCCGTGCGGAGCGGAGTTGCGGCGGGCGCTCCCTCCGCGCCCCGTTCGCGCTCTCTTCCTCCCTCACGGTCCCTCTTCCTCCCGCTCTCCCTCTCCGCCCGCCGCCGGCGCCGCGATCTGACAGCTCGCGCTCCGTCCCTCCCTCTCGGAGCGGGGACTGTCGAATGTTTACCCTCCGCGGCGGGCGCGCACCCACCACCACACTTTCCCAAACACAAGGAAGTCGAGCGCCAGGGCCCCCGCTGATTGGCTACCTGCTGGGTGATTGGCAGGCCCGGAATGACTGGCTCAGGACGCGAGGCCCCCCTTCCGGCCGTTCCGATTGGCTGCTTTTTAATTTAGGCAGAGCATCGCCGACGCCGGAGAGCCGCGGTCCCCCCGGCGCCCGCCCCCTCGCCACTCTCTCCGCCCCGCCCCGCGCCCGCCACCCCTTCCGCCGCATCTTAACTCTTCGTGTCCGGCGGGGCTGCAGGCGTGCCCTCCGCGGCCGGGGCGCTCGCTGGAGGCCTGGCAGGAGGGGAGGAGAGGGAGAGAAGAGGGACAGAGGGGGGCAGTCAGAGGGGAACAAAGAAGGGGAAATGCACGAAATACACAGCCACCAACCCGCTCCACCCAGGGCGGCGTCGCGTTGCAGCCTCCCGCCCCTCCCATCCCGGAGACCGGGGGGAGCGCCCTGCGGCGAGGATGCACCTTCCGAGCTAACACCTATGGACAGAGGTGTCCCCAGTGGTTCCAAAGTTTCCTTTCTCCGCCTCCAGCCGGCCCCCGCCTCTGTCCAGCGGGGTGGGAAAGAGGAGATCGCAGCGCCCAGGGCTCGGGTCGTGGCCCGGGTTCTCGGAAATCCGCCACCGCAACTCTTTCTGCAGCCGCCGCGCCGGCCCCTTTGTTTTGGTTCCCGGGGCCGCCGTCCGGGAGCCTCCTGCCAGGACCGGCGCGGGACGGGCCGCTCGCCGCCCAGGTGGCCTCGCCCCCCACCCCGCTCCCCTCCCGCCGCCTCCCCCTTCCTCCTCCGGGCCAGGCAGGTAGCCTGGAGGCCCTGTGATTTTGGAGGGTGCGGGCCAGCCGCCGGCGCGGTGTTTGAAAAGCAGCCAGGCCGGCCTTCCCCCATAGATACCCCGTAAGTGTTTCCATCCCGGCGGCTCGGGGAGTTCCCGCTGAGCGGGGCCGGCCCGGCCCGGTCCCCGCGCCGCCGCCGCCGCTTACCTGTGCGGTGTGAGCTCACTGTGTGTGTGTGACTCGGTGTGGCTGTCAGTGGCGGGGTTGCCTGCTGGCTATGCTTAGGCACGGAGGTGCTTTTCTTTCTGTCTCCAAAGGGTTTGTGCAGTGGATGGGCCGGGCGGAAAGGGTTAAGGGGGCGGGCGGGGGAGTGCGGGAGAGGCGGGAGGGAGCCGGGGGTGGGGAGCGCGACCGAGCGGAAACGCTGCACGGAGTAGCCTAGGCGAACCGAGCAAAAAAGAGAAAGTGGCAACGAAAACAAGGGCAAATTGAACCGTCCTCGGGGATTTCCAATGAACTGACCCAGCTCGGACATTCAATAAATACATCGTTCCCAATGAGTGTGCGCGCGCCCCCCGCACCCCCGCTCCGCTGCCCCCCGCGCCGGCCTCCACGCTCCTCTGGCGGCCCCCAGACCTGGGGACCGGGATGTCCTCGTTAAACCGTGCGGGGCTGCCCTTCCCCGGGAACAGACCTCTGCGGGGCTTAGTCAGGGAACTCGGCTCAGCCAGAGCCCCGCCGCGGCCCCGCAGCCTCTGCGTGAGGTCCCGATGAACAGTGGCCGCCTCAGCAGGATTTAAGCGGGATCTGGTCCAGCTCCTGCCCGCCGGGGAGAGAGGCCGCCGTAGGTAGGTTTTAGCAAAGCCATTCTTGCTAAGGTGTAGGTGTGAGAAGCAGCAGCACCCTGACCCCAAACAGCACGGATTTCCCCCTCCGCGTCCCCGAAGGTTCCTTTTTATATTTATGTATGCGCGTATGTACATATAAAAATGGAACACAGATCTCATTGAATAAATCCGAGGTCTCCAGGTGCAGACGTCTGAAGAGTCGGTGCCAGCACGCCGTGTTTTCCTTTCCTGCCGATTTTGCTTGGATCGGGCTCAAAAACCCGGAGTCTCGTGGTTTTGTTTACACTGAATGGGGAGGATAGGAACGGAGCCACGGGCCGTCTTTCATTAATATACAGTGAGGATTTTGTCTAAATTACCGCTATGGATTTCACAGAGCACGCTTTCAGAGCGGTCTCAGGTGGCCCGATGAAACGCGATAGCGCCTCTCGCAACAGACCCGCGCCTTTCTTCCCCGCGAGGGGCGGGTGCTGCGGGAGCCCCCAAACCAGCGCTCCCCGTAATGGGAACACACTTGTATTCTGAGGCTGGTCCCCTCCGTCCCCCCTTTCTCCTGCTCAGCTCCCAGCCGCTCCGAGCCCCCCAGCCCCGCTGCACTGGCCCCCTCCCTCTGCGAGTGTGATTGTTTTGTCTGGAAAAAAAAAATCCAAAGTATATAACAAGGGGAGAACAGTTAGTGCTGATTTTCATTTGCATACATTTTCATATATTTTGGTGAAAATAATAGACTAGTGGAGAGCTGGGCTCCGAGGAGTCAGTGTGAAGGGAAGGCTAAGGATGCATCGTTCTGGGGAGTTGAGACTATGCCTTCACCACCTCCAGCCACTCGATTGAAAAAAAAATCTTTTATTTTAAAATCTAACCCCGGAAGTTTGTTCGGTAAGTGATTTTCATCTCCTCTCCTTGCTCTCTCCTTCTCTCCCCTGCTTTCTCCTTATTAACGCTCCTGCAGGTTTGGGGGTTTATTCTCATTGCTGGGGACCGGAGAGGAATCAGAGTGACCTTTGGAAGCGGGAAGGCCAGTGTGCCGGGGTGGGGGTGGGTAACCGCCATCCCCCTGCGAAAATATTATACAAAAAGACCCACTCCTTCCAAAGCTCCGGCTGCAGGGCGCGTTGGGGGGGGGGGGAGGGAAAGTGCTATCAATTTTAATTGCTGATTGCGAGGAGGCGAAGGGCCCCAGAAAAGAATCATTTATAAAGTTCCCGGTATTATCAACGTTTCTTGTTTGGAGAATTAAAAAAAAACAAACCTCAAAACACAAAACAAAACAGAGGGGCAGAGGGAAAGAAGTGCCCTTTCTGGAGCCAGTGCAGAAGGCGACCTGAGACTGCCTGCCTGGGGCTGGGTGAGGGGATTCCTGCTGGGAACAGGGGCAGAGGGGAGGGGGCGCCGCACAGGGAGGGCAAAGGGCTGAGATGAAGGAAGCGGGAGGAAGAAGAGGCAGGAAGCCCTGCACCGGGTTAGAACCGCAGGGAGCTGGCGGCCGTGCAGCTCCCAGCTTCTGGTGGAGGGTCCGTCAGAAGAGGGTGATCAATCAAAACTAACCAGGGCACCCTACCCTTTCCTGCCAAAGGCTGGAGCTGGCGCTTGGAAAACTGGATTTTACTCTGTGCCTCATATTTGACACTGGGCCTTGCCCCCCTCCTGGCCAATGCCCCTGGGTTTTTGTAAAAATTAAGGTTGCAGTTACTAGCTAGATGCAGTTAATTAGATAAACATGGCTGGAGGAAATAGCCAAACAATTCCAAGCCGGTGGGGGCACCTTACCTTTGTGAAATAGGCTGGAGTGAGTTCTCAAAGCTGCTCGGTTTTGTTCTTTTGAAAGGAAGCCTTGCCCGGGTGACAAGGGGGTAGAGTCAAATGGCTAGAGTTTTATTGCACTTTTGTATCCAGAACACCTTGCCATTTAGATTTTGTAGTTTCTTTGGCAACAGTTGATGCCAGATCAATGAAATGGCGTGTGAGGAGGGAGGAAGAGGTTGCAGTGGGGAGAGGGCTGAGACCGCCAGTCCCCAGTCCTTGTTTACTGCTTGGCAGCCCGCTTTGACTGGGGTTAACTCTCTGTGCTCCACTGGACCAGATGCCACATAGAGCTGCTCCCTGAAGATCATTTGTTTCCTTGATGGGGAACATTTCTGAGCAGAGCATATTGGTTGCCATAGAGAAAGAAATAAAAGGAAGAACACTAGTCACATTAAGCTATATGTTTGTGCACTGGGCTTTAGATAAAAGGACCTGGGTTCAGCCGAGAAGAAGCCAGACCAGAGATCTCTAGCGCCACTAAGACTAGCTTTATTTTGTTTTGGACTTTTACAGTTGAAACATATAAGCTAATTTTATTGGTGGTTGTTAATTTTATATGACACGGTTTACTGAACAAAATAAACTTTGGAAGTGCTCAGGAGTTGGACTAGCGGCTTGACAGCAGGGGGCGCACTGACTCGCTTTAGCAGGTCCTGAGTAAAATGTAGCTGTTTCCAAAGCAAATCTGCTCATTCAAACTTGCCAAAGGAGCAAACCTTTCTGTGCAAATTCACCACGACCAGTGAATTCATCGCACAACACAGGGTTTTAAATACGAGTACAATGACTTCCCCATCTCCCACCCATCCATGTCTGTGAAATGGCCCTGAAAGAAACAGTTAAAAAAAAAAAAAAAGGATTCGTCTACTTCTCTCAGTGAAGTGTACATAGGGCTGAAAAACAGATTGGGCTGTGGAAGCAAAAGCACCTTAAAATTATTAAAGGTATGTAATAAGTTACTTTAGGAGCAACCATTCAGGTTGCATACTTGGGGAAGCAGTCAGGAAAATAAAATGCATCCTAAGGCATTAACTATTAAATCATGAATGCTCTTCAACTTGATACATGCTTTGACTTCTAAGTAAAACTCAAGATCCTGGAGATTTAGTCAAGGCGTGGATGATCTCTTTTATTTCATTTTATATCTAATGGCTGCTTTAATCTTGGCACCTCCCATGGCTATAGAAGGATTTTGGATTTATCTTTGAAGGGCTTGTTGGGGGAAAAGAAAATACAAAATAGCCGTTGGTTAGAGGTAACTGTGATTTTGAAACTTCTTAGCATCACTTTACTTAACATAGTTTGAGAACATTTTAATATTTTTGCCCCAGAGAGTTTCAGCTATCGCCGATGAAGACTGAACTCTATTTTGGTATAGGATAAAAAGCTGCGTGAAAAACGTCTAAAACAGTGAAGAGCAAATTCTGACCGGTTTTGAGCAGTTAGTTTGTTACTAACAATTTTCCCAAGGAGATTTAGAGAGCGCGACAGAGAAAGGGAAGCTGGAAGTGACAGGGAGGGAGCCGCTAGCGTCCCAGCACGGCAGTCCAGGGCACCTGTGACTGTCTCCGCCTGTGAGGAGGGGCCAGGACAGGAGGGTCCCCTGGAGGAGGGGGAGATGCCCTCTCTAACTCAGCTCCAAGATCAACCAGCTGCCAACCCGTGAGCTTTTCTTTGAAACTAAGTTTGAAAAGTGCAGATTTGGCTTTAATTGGTATTCAAAGTAGGAGGACTGAAAGATTTTGGGAGTAATATAAGCAAAGGAGACACTTTAAAAAGCATTTTAATTCTGTTTTTTTTTTTTTTAATCTGTGAGCTCTCACATTTAGACATAGAAAATGCACCGTCAGGTTTGTACTAATAAAACAAAATGGGAAATCGAAGAAACTGTAATGTGAGCCCAAACATTTGCTTTTTCTTAAGTTCTCTGGACAAAAGATTTCTGGGGGGGGGGGGCGTCCACATGAACTGGACAAACACCTCAGAGCTCTACCGGGCTAAGCATGCCTGGGCTGCTAAATGCATTTAACATTTATTATGGAGAAAGGGAACTTTTCTACGTAGCCAAACATTTTGCAAAACGCTAGTTAAGCAATAATTGTATATACATACTTAAAGCATACTTATTTTTGTATCACTTTTCATGAAATTTGTGACTGTTACTTTTTTGGCAGCTACTTACTTTTCTGTTTTGCAAAAGTACTCGACCCCCACTACCCTCCCAAAAAGAGTTTGCTCCTCATATCTGTAGTCTCAGGTTACCTAAATGAAAGAAATAGGAAATAGTGATTCCGAGTAAAGCAACAAGTTAACTTGAGAGCTGACATTATAGAAACTGCTAGCATTTTGTAATGATTTGGAGGTGGAAACGGATCGGGCTGGGTATATGAATTAAGATCCAAAGTGCCGGCAAAGCTACAGACGTTTAATTGTTGGGACTGGGGAACTGCTTTTGCCAAGTGAGAATGCAGAACATTACCTGGGTCAAATGTGCAAAACACAGTGGGTACTTGCTCGTGTGCCTCCATTTGAGAATGACACGGTGCTGGGTGCGTGGAGCTGCAGAAGCATGCTTGCGATGATCATTTACAAATTAAAATGTGAAGCACACTCACGGCCCACAGCATGTGCTGTCTACAAAGGGAGGGCTCTTCAGTGTAGCTCCCGGGTGGAAGTGTCTTCTCCACAGCAGAGGCGTCTCTGGTCTCGATGAGAGTTTTGGAGCACGCAATGGCTCCCCAGCCCCTGTATCACGTTGGTAACTGGTTTATCTGATCTGCAGGGAGGGAGCAAGCTCTTGGTTTTTGTAGGGGGTTCGAAGGAGCAGTTACAAGTTCACACACTGCGATTTCTCACCCCAAAGTAAGAAGTTTTACTTCTGATGCCTGTAGGACAGCTTTAGAGGACCAGCCACTTTTGATGGGGAAACCTGAGTTGGGAGGCGTGATACGTTGGCCATGGAGGGCATGCTTTTGAAACAGCCCATTTCCAACAACTTGCCCGCTCTGTGGGCTCGGGCAGCCCACAGGCCTGTACCTGAAGCGCCCAGTGTGCTGGGAAGCCATAGCTGGCACCGTGGCAGACCACTCTCCTGCCCCCTCCCCTCCACGCCCCGCACCTCCTCATAATGCTCTTCTTCCAACCCACATTCAGAGGGCTGGGAAATAGAGCCCTCTGACTGACCAGAGTGATGATAATGATTTATTAACAAAAACATGTGGGCATGTCCCAGCTAGAAAAATATTCCAAGGTCAACTTGGTGTGTATGAGTGTGTCTGTCTGTGTTTTTAAAAGCAAAACCCGGAGACATACCGCAGCTTTGCCAGAGAGGTGCTTGGATTTCCCAGGACACAACCACCCCTGCGGGTTAGATGGCGGCTCCTCCCCAGAGGGAACAGGGCAGTCCCAGGCTGTAGGAGAGCCTCTATGGCACATCACGGACAGACAACCTTTTGCGTTGGCACCTGTGTTTTTATTGTACTTTTCAAGATGTAACTCAGCTATTGTCCTTGATGCTGGGCACAGGCTGCGGTTCACCAAGCTGAAGGCTGCTCTTTTGAGCACCCCGGCCCCCCCCCCCAATGGTGCTTATGTGGCTGCTGAGGCCCCTGCACCGTCCTGCTCCCTTCTGAGGCCCACCCTGGACTGCTCAGCTTGAGGGGGTTTTCAAGAGAGTGTGGCTGTTTTGTTCACTTTAAACACACAATATCGATACACATGGATGTTAGATACTTCAAATACTCCATGGTTTGCAGTAATACAATTTCAGCTCTAAAATATCCTGTGAAGAGACCTTGGTAGTAGAACTCCATGACCTTGGCAGCTCCAAGGTGAAAGTTACTGTCCCTGATTGCCTCCAGCACTCACCCCTCCGGCCATATTCTCTGGTTTTCCAATGAAGCCCAGAGGGAGGGTTCCAGGCTTGAGTGGCTGTGCCTGACAGAGGCAGGCCTCACTCAGCTTTGTATCAGGGTGCCAAAAGCCTCTCGAAGTCAAGGCCTGCGTTGTTGAGAGGGCGTTGATGGTGCTCACTTTATTTTTAATTCACATCTCAAAAACCCCCACAAAATTTCACTCAGGAAAACTGGCTATTAAAGTACCCTAACTTCAGACACACCGAGGCTTCCCTGCCAGGGTCTGGCAAGGGGTTCCCAAAGTCAGATGGGAACTTCCCCTGGGAAGGTTGTCTGGGGGACGGGCACTCAGGTCCCCATCCTGGCGGAGGGGCCTCTGTGGCTGTGGCCGCCGCAGGAGGCGCTCCGATCGGCGGGGAAGGGCAGGCTGCGGCCTCGGAGGGCCTCGGAGGGCATTGTGTTACTGAGCAGGTTTGGATGAAATTGAGAGGGTCCCGTTGCTCCTGTTTCTCCCCCCTCCCTCCCCCCAGCCTAGGCACCAGAGGCCTTCGGAATCCAATGGGCATTGCTTTGCTGTGGGAGAGAATAATGGGAATAAATGGGAAAAAGGCAGAAGGAGAGGGGCTAACGTACAGGGAACGAGGCGGAGGAAAAGCGGGGAGGGGACTGGGGACGGAGAGGGACAGAAAGGGAGAGGGTGCGAGGCCGCCGGGAGGGAGGCTGAGCCACCCAGCAGGTCACCGCGCCGGGGGGAGCGCGCGGGCCGGGGAGCCGGTGGGGGCGCACCCCGTGTCCGGCCCCCTCCGCGCCCCGGGGCCCCCTGACCCGGCCGGGGCGGTCGCGGCTCGCGGGGGCTTTGTTCTGGCGGCGCCGCCGAACCCGCTCCCCGTGCCCCGCCTCCGGGCTGGCGGTGGCGGTGGCGGTGGCGGTGGCGGTGGCGGTGGCGGTGGGGATGGGGATGGGGACCGGCGCCGGGCGGAGGGGAGATGCTGGGAGCCTCGGAGCCCGGGGTGGCCTTCGTTCCTTCGTCCCCCGGGGCGGAGGGGAGGCTGCGGGAGGAGGGGCGCGGGAGCCTCCCCTCCGCGCCCAGCCCGTCCGGGCGCGCGGGCCGCGGGGCCTGAGCGCGGTGCCGAGGCGGGTCTGTCGGCGGCTCCGGGACGCGGGCGGCGGCTGCTGTTTGAGCCGCTCGGGGTGCGCTGGGCCCGGGCTGCTCCGGAGAAAAGCGGGCCCCGGGCGGAGCGGCGGGGGGACAAAGGCGGGCACCGGGGAGCGGAGGGCGGCCCGGCTCTGCCCGAGGCCCGCCGCCGCCGCCGCCCGGTGCGGGCAGTTGCAAGAGTTGCGGCTCCGTTATTGTTTGCCAAACAGGCCTTCCTCGGGGAGCGGCGAGGGCATGTGGCGGATCCCGGGCCAGGATTACCTTAATCAGAGCGTTATTTCCCCAGAGAAGCCCAGCTCACATCAGAGTAAATCCTAATAAAATTGGATCGCGGGGAAACGGTTCGCTTTAAGTAATCTGTGCTGCTGATAAAAACCTCACGTTTATAAGTCGTGGTTTTAAAAAAGGAGCCCCGCACACCCCCGGCCTGGGGCGGCCCGGGGTCCGATCAGGACGGGGCCAGCCGCCACCCGCCGGAGCTCCGGGTGAGAGGGACGCGGACCCCGGAGCGGAGGCTCCGCAAACCGGGCGGACTCCGGGCGCCCCGTCCCCGCGTCGCAGGCCCGTGCGCGGACCGGCCCCCTAGGCGCCCTGTGAGGAGCCAGCTCTGCTCCTGGGAACGAACCCCCTTTTCCTCCGCCCGTGAAGCTGCAGGTGGGCGCGTCCCCGGGGCCAAGGGCGGGCCGGGCGCCCGGCGGCGGGGACACACTCCGGTCTTCCGGGCCCGGCCGGTCCCGCCGCGCCCGCGGGCCGGGCATCGGGCGCTGCTGCCCTGGGCCGGGAGGGCGTGATTTAGGGGTGATGCTGGGGCGCCAGGGCGCTGCTCGCAGGTGGACTTCTGGCGCTTTGGGGCAGTCCCGCCGGGAAGCAAACTCCACCTGCCTTCACCCCCTCCCCCGGGTGTAGGACGCCTCCGCAGGCGCCTGGCCGCGCCGTGAGCTCAGAGAGCGAGGCTCCCGCCCGGCCCGGCGGAGACGGAGCCGCAGCGGAGGGCGGCAGACTCCCCGCAGGGAGGCCTCTGCGGCGCCGGGGCCGGAGCGGCCGCCCCGGGTCCCTGCGGGCGGCCGGTGACACCGTCCCCATCGGGCTGCGCCCCGGCCTCCGCCCTCCGCCGACCCTCCCGAGGGCGCAGGGACGGCCACTCGGTCCGGCCCGCCGGCCCCTCCTCCGCGCCGGACAGTCGGCGGGTCCCCGAGGCGCTAACCCGGCGGCGCCCCCTGCAGGCCGGCGCCGGAGGAGCCCGCGCCGGCCGCGGTCCTGCGGCCCCCGGGCTCCCTGCCGCCCCGGGCCGGCCCCGCCGCCGCCCCTCCCGGCGCCCGGCCCGCCGGGAGCCCTCCCGGGGCGGGAGGTGCTGGCAGAGCCCGGAGCGGCGCGGGGAGGGCGGCGGGTCACCCTCCTCCGACCCTATCCCCCGGGGCCCCGCTGCGTTCCCGCCCGCGCTGGGTCCGAGCCGGGCAGCCCCGCTGGAGCCCGGAGCGCCCGGAGGCCGCCGCCCGCCGCCCGGGAGGGAGGCCGGGCGGTGTGCGGTGGACGCAGCGCGCGCAGAGGGCTGGGCAGGCGGGCAACAGCGTGCTGGGTGCCCGAGTGACCTTCTCAGCCTGGAGATCTGCATCTGCAGTCCTAGAACCTCTCCCCCCTCTCCTCTGTTCTCTGTAAGCGTGTCTTTTTCTCCTGCATCCCGTCTGCTCCCCAGAGACCCCTCTGTGGTCCCGGACGTTCTCGGACACCCTGACTCCCGTGAGCAAGCGTAGGGCTGGAAGGGACAGTATTCCCGAGAGATGCTCCTGAGAGCTTCTCCCTGTCCAGCCTGCTCCTTAGGCCACATTTCCCCACAGGGAAGCCACGTTTCAGGGCCTGGAATAGCTGCTTCCTCTGTCTCGGCCTTAAAAATCGCTTGCATGGAGGTCGATTTTATTTTTGGAGGCACAGGAAGGCGGCAGGAGCCAACTGAAGTCACTTTTTTGGTGTGTGTGTGTGTGTGTGTGTGTGTGTATGTGTGTCTTTAGCTGGCCTGTGTGTGCTACTGACCTCAGCCCTTCCCAATGCACTTGCTCTTTCCAGTTCTGAAATGTGGGAGGGTGGTGAAGACACCCACACCTTTTTAGTTCTGAAATAACGACTTCCTTTCCCTCCAGTCTGGATTTCCATAATTTCATTACAAAGCGGCTGTCAGTCATCTCATTAGGAGAGAGAAAGCGGAGTAGCAGGAGAAAAGTTGGGCCTAATGAAGTGCCTCCCTCTGCAAACATTAACCAGGCCACCTGGACTGCACCTCTCCGGGGAAGCGGGCAGAGAGCATTCAGGAAAAGGTGACATAGTCACATCCCGGGGAGTGTGAACCCAGTTGCCACGTTGTGGTTTTGATAACACGAGATCCAAAAAAGACACTTGATACTTTAGTTGTCCAATCTTGGCCCTAATGTTTGCATCTGAGGATTTTCAGTAGTTTAGAAATACTAGTGGTATTTTTTGTTTCTTGGATTTATCCATGTTGGATGGTTCTACTGTTAGCCACGATTCTGTAAAAGCCCTCCCAGTTTGCCCCTCAGGACACCACCTCCAGCTGATATGCCGATGGAACTTGACCACACCTTTCGTAAGGTAATTTGTAGACAGCTAAAGGTTAATAAGGAACGTTAATGATAAAGTGTTAATGTTTAAATAGAG
Organism: Nyctalus aviator; assembly: GCA_036971965.1. NCBI lineage: Eukaryota > Metazoa > Chordata > Mammalia > Chiroptera > Vespertilionidae > Nyctalus > Nyctalus aviator. The sequence goes on from CM072932.1 coordinate 8,249,086, forward strand.
GAGCTTTTGTTTTTAGAATCAAAATTTAGCTTTTCTTTGAATTGTTTATCACGCCGTTTCCCACCAGCCTTCCTGAGCGAAGGGCGGGCTGGAAGGAGGGACCACTCACTTATTTACAGCATCTGTGGCGGCAGGTTACGGAACTGGCCTTTGGAAAACAGTAATGACTGACCCATGTCTACAAACACTCACCTTGGTGGCTGGGAAAAAAGGAAAACCTAATGACGTTCCTGAAACAGTTAACTCACATATTGTATGGCAGCCCCAGAAGCTCCTCCTCTTCCTGCGGGTAGCACCCTTGGTAATATACACATATTTATACATGATGTAAATATACATATGCACAGGGTAGATGTTTATGTACATAACATAATGAAATAATATGCATACCCAACTGAATTCATTTGCATATAAAAACCCATGTGTAAAATACCAAACTTTGGCAATTAACAATATATTCTACATCTTAGACTAAGAGAAGAATGAGTTTATCTTAATTATTAACACGAACTTCAATATTACTTTTGAAATCTGAATTGTGCCAACTGTATATGACACCACAAAATTGATAAATAATACAAGCCTCATATTAATATTTAAGCACATCCCATTTAAAAATATTGTGAACTTAACTTGTTTTATATAAAATAAAAGGAAATCACACTTTCCATGCACATTTAAAATATTCACATTCTATCAAAATCCAGGGTTCATTTATTTTTGCCTTTTTCTCCTCGCAAATTAAATACTCTTGAAATAAATTAAAATTAAATTCTGAATGTGATAACAAAAACATTAATTTTATTTTCCATTCTACTATATAGGAAACATTTTTAAGTAGTTAATTTTATGGGGCCTCTATATCATTAAAATACTCAGGCGTTTAGTGATAATTCAAAACGTAAAAAAAAATTGAAGCATGTATTTATCATTGAAATGATGTATAATATGGGATGACATGTTACTTGTCTCTTGTTTAGTTTTTTAAGTCTTTCATTTTCCAAGCTTTTTTTTTGTTGTTAAAATAAGAATTCATTTTGGGTTAAAATGAATACATTGGCAAGAATCCAATGCTCATTTCAGCTGAGCAAATGTAGATAAATGTTATAATTGAATGTTATACCTTAACAGCTATTTGCCCTAGTTGATAAAGGAATCAAAAAGTAAAGTTTTGAACTGTTCTTGAAAACCACAATAAGTGCTCTCTCACGTAATGAGACTTACTTTTACTATCATAAGATTATTTTGTTGACTTTTCTATGTTTATATAAATATATATTTCTTTACTGAAAAAACATACAATATTTTTGTGGCATTTATTCCCATATGTAATCGATTGCTTATTGATTTCAGAGACAGTATTTGAAAGACTGATGACTCAGCAGTGGTGTCTAAATATTAGTGATAGCTTATAAAAATTAAAATCAGTTTTAGACTCAACTGCTTTTTGAGGTTTGTTTCTCTTAAAATGCTTGACGTTAAAACTATGGAAATACCACAAGTGAAAGTCTTAAAAAAGAATATAACTTGAAAGAGGTGCCAGCATTTTATTCTAGATGGGCTTTGGAGGCGATTGCAAGACGAAGTTAGCTTCTATGTTCGGACGTTGTCCATGTGATGGTGTGCTGCAATCAAGGAAACACAGGCTATACGGTGATTCGCACAATATTCATTCAAAAATTTGGATGAAGAATTGAAATGTAAAATAATCTTTTTTGTTGATTTAATTAATGAAGGGGGTAAAGGCCTATTTTAGTAGGCTCACGTTACAGACATAGAAAGATCTGTATGAATAAATATTTTGGCATTCCGTAGCCTGCAAGCAGACAGAAGTATAATGTAGCAAATAAAACTCCCCAGCACGTAGGCATCCAAGATTCAATTTCATTTAAAAATTTGGCAGTTAAAGAAAACAAGGAAAAATGCTTATTAACTCAGGGCAACTGTAAAATGTTGACAGATTTCAAGTTTCATATCTAACTAGGCCCAGAAAACTGCTGGGAAGTTGGAGTACAAGTTATTCTGTCAAACCATTTTTCTTAGTGAATTATCGTTTCAATACTTTCAAATTTAAACTCCAACTTCATAGACAACCCATTTTCTCCCTCCCTCCCTCCTTCCCTCCTCCCTCCCTCCTTCCCTCCCTCCCTCTTTCTTCTCTTCTCTCTTTCTCTTTCCTTCTTTTCTTTTCTTTTCTTTTCTTTTCTTTTCTTTTCTTTTCTTTTCTTTTCTTTTCTTTTCTTTTCTTTTCTTTTCTTTTCTTTTCTTTTCTTTTCTTTTCTGTTCTTCTCTGTTCTTCTCTTCTCCTTTCTCTCTCTCTCTCTCTCTCTCTTTCTTTCATCTCAAGTTTGCAGGCAGTTTGGTGAGGCTAGTTCAGTGAGGTTCAGAGAGACATTATGGGGAGGCCAGATTTTAAACCTCAGTGTTTAGACATTGTCAGTGCCATATCGATGTATCTGTTCTCTCAAAATGCTTTTTTTCTTCTTCTTATCCAACTGCTGGTGCTTCTAACGAGAGAATCAGGCAATATCTACTAAAAGCAAAATAAATCGGAGAACTGAATTATTTGGAGAGCTCAGGCATTGCTTTCTCTTCCATCTCCCTGCTTAGAAAAGAAAAAGGGACGTGCTGAAACTTGAATAATCTGGATTGGCTATCGACAGTGATTCAGTTTGTGAGAAGCAACTAATTCTCTCAGCTATCGCTTGACTCCCATTCTCCCCGTGTCATGAGAGATGAAACACCTGAGTGGACCTCCAGTGGAGACTTTTACCAGATTTAAATAAGCAGAGTTAAGGGGCCTGACTTGCCAGGTTTGGCTGAGCACATTGATTGAAGTTATTAGATAATTGTTCACCTTTCTACTTAGCCCCACGAGAGGAGCCACACACACACATTATAAAATACTTTAAATTAATATTAAATAGTCCAACTGGGATGGCTAAAATTATTTACATTTAGCAATAGATTAAAATGTTAGCATTATACATTTAATGAATTGGAATCTTGGCCGCCTTGTACGCTCTGACTTGGAAACGGTAGTCGAACACATTTTCAAGCATCTTTCAGAAAGGACAGTTTTCTCAGTGGGATTTGGTGAATTGAAAGATAAAATCCTTTTGCTTCCCTGGGGGGACAAAAATGCAGAGAATAAGAGAGGACAGTGTTATCGGCTGTGGGTGGCTAGTAGACCCAGACACTATTTTAAAGTAGTCTTTGGTAGAGTAGGATGAGAGTAAGCATGATTTGGGTTTAGTCTAAAGATTATTAGTAAACATTAATTATAGGCCATTTTTAAAAAACTAGTCCCAGCTAAAATGAACGATATTAATAGGCTTTTCTTTTGCATATATTTCTGGAAAAACATGTCAGTACATCTAATTAAACACCTGAAGTATTATTCTAACACAAAGCATGGATACTCCAAAAACAAATAAAATTGTATGCCAGGTCAAAAGAAAATATTGCTGACTTTGTGTTTGCTGTAATTCGGGAGGGAGTGGCCAGGGGAAGCTCCCGCCTGGGGCCCCTCCCCGGAGCAGCCAGCGGTGGCCTCTGCACATGGTTCGCTGGTCACTAGGCCCAGAAAGCCCCACGGGATCATGCAAATCCAGGGGCTCAAGTCTTCGTGTTCACTTTGAGAACACTCGGGAAACTGCCCAGGCCGACAAGGGTATGCAGATTCGAAAAGCTACCACGTGTCTGAAGGATGTCACTTTACATTCCGTCATCACAATGGTGGCGCTGGTAGTTGGGCCCAGGTGGCACAGTGGGCTGGACTCGGGGTCGGTGGCCCAGAAAGTGCTGAGTGTTTGCTGTGCTTAAAAACGCCGAGAGCAATGCTGGGCATCAGGGCTTAGTGTGGACTCCCTGGTCACCGGGCACTTTCAGGTGGACAGAGCTCCCAAGATGCCACATGGAGCCTCCAGGGCCCGTGGGCGGGTTAACCCACGTGCGCGTCCCTGCCGGACTGAGCCCTCCTCCTGCAAAGGAGAAGCGTGTTCCGTGTTCGTAGACCAGGGGAGGAGGCTGCACAAAGAAAAGATCTCCCGGAAGAAACTGAGGAAACAAAAACTCATGGCCCCGGAGTAAATTCAGCATAAAATAAATCTAATAAAAGTAAAAGCAGAAAAAAACAAAACCCACTACTGACTGGGAGTACTTTATATTTATAAAATTGTTTTATTACACCATCAGAAATTATGTTCTTTGTATTGATCTTAGAAAAAGTGAGATAATCTTTTGGAATTCTTAATGATTTCTGTTTTTAGATGCACATACATAGAAATAGGGAAGCACCCCATAGCTTTAATGTTTGCACAGAAATTAGACATATAGAAAAGATTAATGAATAAGTGAATGAAGGATGTTTAACAACTGGACAGTTAGACCAAAGATTTTACTTTTGTTGGTTACAACTGTTAGTCATCCTACGCTATTTTTTTTTAATCTGAGCCTCCATAAACTTACCCAATATGAAATTTTTATGGAATTCCTAATTATTCTTCACCACAGGCCCTTTTCAACAAATTGATGCCATCCACTGAAGATTCATGACAAAACAAGGTAATAGACTTAATATTAGGAAGTTCTCCCATCATAAGAATTTACAAGATTTTGTGGAAATAATACCTACAGAGATATTTATTTTGCTTCTTTCCTTTCTCATTTTAGAGTTAGGGCCTAATTCTTGGAGTTGGCTGTTGATCATAGTACAGGCTGGTGAGAGGTAGCCATGTAATTTCTTTATCTTTCACCTGCAAATTACACACATTATTTTGCAGCTCAAAATAAGCATTGGCACCGAGTTGCATTCAGTAAGTGTCTTTCACAGCATTAGTACAGAACTGAGGTACAAAAGAATATTAATCTAATACATTCCAAAATTCAAATACTTGTGATTAATAAGCATTATTATCTATAAATAAGGCCCTAATGATACTTTGGCAGTGTTGTAAACACAAGAATCAGAGGCAATTATTGTCATTATTGTTCGGCAAGTACTTCCATGAATACCAAATGGGTATTGCTGTCCAGCTACTTGGCAACTAGGTTCCTATAAAGAAACAGATGTTGGCCAATCAGCACTGGCTGCTATTAACTGCCCTTAGCCCCAAATGCAGAATCCTTAAAGGAAAAAAAAGAAGCCCAAGACATTAAAAGCAGTTTTAACATGATTTTTAAAAACTGCCCTTTATAATAAACATAAAGCATCTTGAAAATTGTGCTGTTTCCAATGCTGACTTTGGTGAATTGGCTCCATTAGCAGCCATTGTGTGGCTGGAAGCAAAGGTCTCGGTTATGAGGCTGGAACTCAGTGTGATGATGAGATCCCTGGAAGTCAGTCTGTGGACACAAAAACTAGAGTGCGGCCGCAGGGAAACCCTTCAGAGAGCACAGGTGTGACCGCGTCTTCATCCTCTTTCCCTTCCCCAGGCCACCCAGAGCTCACTCATTCCTCATGCCTGCCTATTAATGGGACCAGCCTACCGGGCCCAGTTCCAGCACCGCGTGTGTGTGTGTGTGTGTGTGTGTGTGTGTGAGTGTGGAAGCTGCTACAGTGCAAGTTAAAGCAAGGGCCTCACGCTCATAGAAAACTGGCCACATCCCCAGCCACACACTCACTCTGCGCTCGGTGGCTCAGAGCCAGGGCAGCCCAGCTTTGCGTGTCAATGAGCGGATCTTCGCTTGCAGTCTTAGTAAACGCCATGGCATTGGTGGCAGTTAATGTGGTTTTGTGGAGAAAAAAATATTTCGTGTACATTTTTCTAAGGGATAAGTGCCTTAAGCATTGAATACAAATTTATTGTCTCTTTTTAAATTTTCTTGTGCTAAAACCTTATGCTTTAAAGATGTCACAGGTCTGTACAGGGGTTGAGAAAGCATGGAATTGGTTTCCCATGACTTTGGAGAGGAGGGGTGGGTGGCGCTGTTGTGGCTCTCAGTTCTAGCGGGCCACGTTCTTCACGGAGAGTGAGCTGTTAAAAGGGACACAGCCGATTGGAGGAGAGCGAGATAGAGCGAGATTGCCTAGTGTGACTCCCCCTCTCCGCCCTCCCCTGTGCTCCCCCTTTACCCCCCTCCCCCCCTTTGCCCACAGATATCTCTTTATCTCACTTCACATTTGATGGGCCTGTCCCCTTATCCTCAGGGACCCGAACAGAAGGGATTCCTGGAGGGGGACCAGAGGGGGCTCTGAGATTTCCCTCTGGCTCCTCTGACCGTCCTCTACCCCCTCAGCCCGGACTTCGCCAGGGAACGAGGTGGCCACGCCAGGGCAGGCAGCTGGGCCCCAAGCCGTGGCAGGCGGAGGCAGTGGGCTCTCCCGGGACCCTCTCCCCTCTGAACGGGCCGGAGGAGAAACGTGGGCTCTTCCCAGCAAAGCTTTCTCATCCCCACACCTCCTGGTCAAAAGAGAAATCCTCTAACAACAACGAAGATAACGATAATCAATGACACGATATCACCGAAGGCCTGCCATGTACGAGGCATGGAAGCACGTGCCTGTGGACATGGTCCTCAGCTCCCGGAAGTGCTGCTCCCGGAAGTGCTGCTCCCGGAAGTGCTGCTCCCGGAAGTGCTGCTCCCGGAAGTGCTGCTGGCACCGGGTTTGACAGTGAGTCACAGGCATCTGAGCACTCAGCCGCCCTGTGGTGGCGGCCCCCACTCTGAATGCTGGTCCTGTCTCTCAGAGACAGTGTGTTTTTAAAACAAATTTAAATGCTTTTCTTTCTTTTCAGTGAGGAAGGGAGGAGGATAGAGAGACATAAACAAACATCTGCTGGGGGCCGAGCCCACAGCCGGGCATGTGCTCTGGCCGGTGTCACACCAGGGACCTCTGGCTCTTGGGCTGACAGGCATGACTGAGCTATACCGACAGGAAAAAGTGTGCTGTTTTCATCTCATTTATTTTAGAGGAAGGAAGAGGGCAGGGGGGAGAGAGAAACCCCTGACCAGGGACCAAACCTACAACCTCGGTGTGTGAGAATGATGTTCTAACTCAGTGGTCGGCAAACTCAGTCAGCAGAGCCAAATATCAACAGCACAATGATTGAAATTTCTTTTGAGAGCCAAATTTTTAAAACTTAAACTTCTTCTTCTTCTTTTTTAAAAAATATATATTTTATTGATTTTTTACAGAGAGGAAGGAGAGGGATAGAGAATTAGAAACATGAGAGAGAAACATTGACCAGCTGCCTCTTGCACATCCCCTACTGGGGATGTGCCCGCAACCAAGGTACATGCCCTTGACCGGAATCGTACCCGGGACCTTTCAGTCCGCAGACCGATGCTCTATCCACTGAGCCAAACCGGTTTCGGCAACTTAAACTTCTTCTAACGCCACTTCTTCAAAATAGTCTCACCCAGGCTGTGGTATTTTGTGGAAGGGCCACACTCAAGGGGCCAAAGAGCCGCATGTGGCTCGTGAGCCGCAGTTTGCTGACCACGGTTCTAACCAACTGAGCTCGCCTGGCCAGGGCCAGACAATGTGCATTTAATAGCACTGCTTTCCTGTTTCCAAAGTTGGGTGCCCCTGCTGCTTTCTCCCTTTGGGACACCCGTGCTGGCCGGAAACAGCCATGTGATGTTTGTGAGGGCAGTGCCCGCTGGGCTCATGCCCAGCAGGATGGCGAAGGCTCGAGGCTTGCTCTACCCACTCTTCAGTCAGCACACGCCCGGCCCTCTGAGGGCAGAACCCGCTCACGTGCTGACCGGAAGTGATGGGCACAGTGTGGCTGGACGGTCCATGTACACTGAAGCAGAGCAGTCACAGGGTCTCGGGAAGTGCATGCGTGTGTGTGTGCGTGTGTGTGTGTGTGCGCACAGCACAAACTCTGTGTGCAGTGTGCCTGCGGCCTCTGAGCAGGCAGCACTGACTGGTTCACTTCCAGGTGCTCAGCTCACCAACACCTTTGCAGGAACGTGTGACTCCTCGCAGCCATGGGCAGGCCACTGTCCCTTTGGAGGGCCCGGGATAAACAGTGCTGAGGCGGGAGTGCTGTGAGGTTCGGTGGGCTCCGCGCAATGCTGGGGGGAAGGGGACAGGGTGTGCCAATGCCCGCTCCCAGGCAGTGGAGCTGAGGCTTTTCGGTCTGAAAGGGGTCAGTGGCGCCCCTCTGAGAAACATGGGTGCTCCACCCACAGCTGGTGCCCAGAGGGGAATAAACCTCCGTGACGATTTCCCGAATGAAACCACTGCTGCCACTCACCCCCGAAGGGCAAAATGTCATTTGTAAAAGTCAAAATGAAAAGGTTACTTCGCTCCCAGCAAAATGACTCTCACCCATCAATTAATTAGTTATTAATGAACTAATATTCTGACTCACTCCGAGAGACCAGGGCGGTGTGTGGTGATCATGGCCGAGGAAATGCGGGGAGAGGGTCAGGGAGCCAGAGGCGCTGACGCCGCCCTCAGGGCTGCCCTCCGGGGAGAGGCCGCAGCGCGCACGGCCGGCGCCCGGCCGGCGCCCGGCTCACTTTCTTTGTAGCAAAAACATAAAACAATTTTTAAAAGAAGAATTTTACAATAAGCTATCAATGTTAACCTTTATTTAAAAAGCCACAGTTTTCAAGATGAATGTCAATTACATCTGACTTGAATATACTTCCCGAATACCTTTGATGTATCTAACCTCAAAGGAAATGTTCCGAGAGGAACTTACTAGGACATCTTTTGTACTAAAAATGAAAAAGCGGATCTTGAGTCCATTAGAATTTAATATTAAAGAAACAGCAGGATGATATTCTTTGACAATTTTTAATGCTAACAGTTGGCATTGTACTGCCTATATTTACTTCCCATAAGATAATTTGACAGTGTCTTCCCCGTATGTCCCAGGAACCAATAGATTACGTTTTACTGTTTCTCCTCCTTCTTGGTTTAGGTGGCGAAGAGGCAGACAGCGTAGAGGGCTCAGCTCTGCTCCTTGCATCAGGGCCTGTGAATCCAGACCCTGAGCCACAGCTAACACAGCGATTGCTGTCTCATCCGTTTTCTCATCTGTTAAACCAGGGTCTGGCATTTAGTTGATTTTTAAATTGCCTTCTAGTCATAAAATTCTGTGCTTTGAATTTTCTGTCATTGAGAGAATCCATTAATGCAAGCATGAGTTTTAAATATCTAGCTCTATTTTATTTGAGCTAGTACTCACATGTAAAGAAGAACACAGGGCATGCTGTTATGCGGTGTAAATCAATAAAATGAACATGTATCCATTGAGAACATTTCTATTTTCACCTATTACAGAGCTGTGCCATCTCTTTGAATACAAACGCTTTTATGCCCCATTAAAGCATGCTTGACGTAACTTTCAACTACTTGCAAATGCTGAGAAGTTGAAAAACATAACATTTACAAAAGATACATCTGGTGCATATTTATATGACTTTGGATAAGGAATCATTTAAATAATGCTGAGCCATCTCCATATTAGGAGAAAAGATATCCCAATGTCTATGTGAGATCAGTAGTAAAGCACACGGAGGTTTAAATTTCTGCTATGCATTTCTTCACTTACACATGTCAAAAATATGGAAATATTGATCAGGGCCTAACTTAGCTGGTGTCTTCTCCCTGTGCCCTGGTGAAATTGCTTCTCCCCTGAAATTTATAGATTACATCATTAAAGCTAGTGTAGATTTTAAGTTTTGAAAAGGGTTAAAAGTAGCACTTTCTACTTAGAAAAGTGGCTTTTTGGGGAGCAGAAATTCTCATTCTGGGGTTTATGGGCCCGTGAACCCACAGAGGTGAGCCCGCAGGTGAGCTCGGGCTCGGTGACCTCCTGAGTTTCTGTGCAAACATGTGTGTGGGCCTTAGGCATGTGACTGTTTCTTCCTGGAGGAGACCTGACGCACACCAGTGTCTTAAAGGGGCTTACGGCCTGGAGCAGTGGGAAGACGTGCACCAGGGCAATGCTGGGTTCTAACGGCACTCTGCAGCGCCTGCCTCTGCAGGCCTCACGGGAGAAAGGAGGGGCTGCACGGGGACTCCTCCGGTCCCCAGTCAGAGCCTCCCCTCTGTCTCCGAGACACGTGAGCCACCAACACCCTCAGCGCACACTGCTAGCTTACGGTGACCAGACATCCTGCTTTCGGCAGACTGTCTGGTCACCTTATACTAGCTGCTTCACTGTCAGGTGCTTCCGTGCGGAGCAGGGCGGGTTATTGGGAAGGCACAGGAAGCAGCCCCCAGAATGCATGTGCTGTAGCCTCTGAGACAAAACTTACACCCTCCCTCTCACACACAGCAATTAATGCCCAGGCCGTGCTTCCAGCTGAGAGGAGTGAGACAGTCAAGGTGAAGGGTGCTCTGTCCCTCCCTACGCAGAAGGGAGGAAAGACAGCGATGGAAGTTAAGGCATTCGCATCTCCTTGTCGATTTCTCATCTGTTGTGGGCTTGAATGATTTCTGAGTCAGAAGAATGCTGAAGAGCTGTTTTCCCACTGCTGTTGGGCCTAAGGAATTTGGCGCTGGGGTTCTGAGCCAGGAAACCGCACTGTTTGGAATTCAGAGGCTCTACTGCCAAGCCAAATGCCAGGCTGATGGTGGGCTCCGCCTGAGACTTGCACTCTGGGGGCCGGAGAGGGTACCGGCCGGGTGGGCAGAGGAAGAGTCTGTAGCTCAGGACAGGCGTGGGGGACAGGGTCAGCTGGGAGAGACCACATTATTAAGCAGACAGTTGTAGCGGGCACTACTGGCCTCAGGATGTGAGGTATCTGAATTTCTATACATTTGACTTGGTGCAGCTCTGTCATCTACACAGCTTTCTAAAGTTTTCACTTTCCTGTTCCTATGAGTCATGTGGACCAACCTCCAAAGCTGACCCGATCTGTTGTGAAGAAGGTGGTGTCTGAGAGGCCCTAGGGGTCCGTGTTCCCCAGATTCTTTCCCAGACCTTCAGGGTGGCATGTCAGTGCGGCAGTGCGGCCCCTCACTCCACACTGCACATCAGTCAGCTCAGACGGGTGCCGACCGGACATCTTCCCCCCCCACCCCCCACCTCCTACCCCCGCCGTGCTCTGTGCTGCGGATCCCAGAACTCTCTCAGTACACCGAGGGCTGGAGCTCGTCTGGCTTCCAGCCCCCATGAGACTATTTCCTTGGGAGGCGGCTTAAAAGGGTCCTACCCTGGCTGTCAGCCGCCACGACCTTCGTAAGAAACGACTTAAATCCCACAGTCTGATGTCCTGGCCACTCTGGGACATGTGACAACACTGGGACTGGTTTATTAGTAATTCATACTTCTAATAGTAGACCGGTCTTTTACAACCAATTGAAATAACAACAAAAAGAGACACGATTAAGGAATGAAACTATCACAGAGCCAATTTTGACGAGGAAGGAAACAAAAGTATATGTTTTTTCTAAGTGACCATCACCCCATGCTCCGAAGTCTTATCGAAACCAGACATGCATCCAGCGCAGAGGGTTCCCCGCCGTTAATTACAGATCTGCCTCTTCCCTAACTCATCCCGATGGAACTCGCAAGATACCCTGACTCAGCTGCAGTTCCAGGTCGCCCTCGCGTTGGGGGTCAGAGTAAACCTGGCTGATGCTGCTGTGTCTTCGCTTTGGAAGGGAAAGCAGCCTCGCGCTTTTGAGAGAGCTCGGGATGACAGGAGCTGTCCTCTGCGGCTCCCAACCGCCCAGCGTGGCAGCGGCACTTGAGTTCTACCCAGGGGTGTCCTCCCGGGAAACAGCGCAGTGATAAAGCAGCCACCGTGAACTGGAATGTCACGCCACTGACAATTCTAGCTCGTTCAGGGTTAACTATCACTCCTCCCATCAACAACATACCTGTTTACTATTTGACTTCAGTATCATAATGACTTGGGAAGAAGAAACGAAGTCAGTGCGTTAAAAAAAGGCCCCACAGGTCCAAAGTGTTCACCTTCACAGTGAGTCAGTGCTGCGCTGAGCCGGGGGCTGTAGGACATCATGGAAGGGCAGGGGAGAAGGAAACAGACAGGAGGATTTCCGATCCCCTCTGGCAGTCTCCTTATTCAGATTTTCAAGTTTCTTCCTTAGGCCCCCGGTGTTCCTGCTATATTTGACAGTCACTGTTGTGACTTGAAAACAAACGCCATTTTGTCATAGTGAGTCTGGTTGAGGAGTATTGGCCTGGAGCTGGGGATGGCACTCCTCCTTGGAGAGCTGACACACCTGCCCGGGAGAGGACTGAGACCCTCCCCCACCGGGCTTGTCTGGCTCAGCCTAGAGAACCGTTGCTAGGTCTCATGAATATTTATATGTTAACGTCATTAATTAATTAATTTTATGTGACTTCCAGGGCAGTTTTGCTAAATAAAAATGAAACAAAGTGGGTGAAAAAACCCAGACGTTCTGCCACCATGCTGCCCTCCAGGGAAGGCACTGAGCTCAGATGGCGGAGGGACCCTCCTGTAGGCGTCACTGAGAACACATGACCACGACGTCTCAAAAAGTGATGCAGGCAGCTCGGGAACCACCTTCTTACGTGCCGGGCTGGAAAACAGTATCACTGGATGTGTAGAAACATCTTTCATTTTTTTAAACCAGTTGTTTTCATCAGGCCAACATAAAAGGTCTTAAATGTATTCTTTCCTCATGTTGTCAACCAGGAAGGTTTTCCTGATGAAACACATGGCTAAAGGGGTCAGGGAAAGGGCTTTTAAAGATAAAATTCTCCATAAGGAAAGGCACGAGCAATTAAATCGTCCAAATAACGTGGCATGGGCTATTAAATTATCTCTTCAGTTTGGGGATCAATGGGGGAGTCTTCATATTATAGATCCAGAATTTAAGAAAAGCCATTCTGCTAATATTCTGCGATGAGGAAGCGGTGCAAATTAACTTCCACACTGAGGAAAGCCCATCACGCGTCTCTGTTCTTAATCAGCGGGCTTGTTTGGACAGAAATGAGTGATACTCAGCTATACATTTCAGCGAAGTTGGCGAACCAGTTAACTCAGTAAGCTGGGTGAAGCAGAGCTAGATTTTAAAACATGAATTGAATGGTGTGAGACTGCTGAAAGTCTAGAATGCAGTGAGAGGATTTGGACATATCCCCCAAGATGAAGAATTTCTTGTGCTGCCACTTGCAAAGAAGTGAAGGAAGAGATTGCAATCTCTTTTGGTAATTGTCTGTGATGAATTTATGCCTATGGAAATGTAAAGTAGGAAAGTAATTGGGGGAAAAGACTGAACTATAAATCTGGAGGTTTGCAACAAATATATGTTTAGAAACCTGCATATGTTTTGAATATTGAAAGACAAGGCGTTTCTTTCTCTCGCTGTGGTTATATTCTCAGCCGAGCCAGGTGACGCGGCCCTGGGTGCCTCCTGTCTTCTGGTGCCTGTGCCAGCCTGTGTCTAAGGAGACAGTATGTGTTAACTTCCTGCAGAAATAATTTTGACCATTTCAAACTGCTTAATTTTAGTGTCTCTCCCCCTCTCCCCTAATGGATTTTTTCCTCTTTTGTCTTGTTTTCCCTTTTAATGTCTAATTGTCTAACGTCACTTCCCACAAATCTTTCCACATTTACCTCTCTGCCTCTCCTTCTCTCTCTGCCCATCATTGAATTTCCCTGTTCCATGGACTCTCCTTTACCTGTATCTCCCGAGGCTCTCCCCATCTCTTTGCCTTTGGGCTGTAATAGATTGTCTTCTTCCTGTAGAGACTCCCCAGCTGGTGGACATTTTAAACCAGTATTTGTTAACAGACAGCTACTTGCATAACATTTTCACTGAATTTCAAATTGGCCCGGGCCCTAACTGCTTCCTCACAGTGGCACATTCTTGCCCTCTTCCGAACGGGCGCAGCCCTGCGAGCTCCTCCTCGCTGCCTGTCTGCTCCTTTTGTCTGGTGTCTGCGCTTCCGTCTAAGAAAGTCTGGCCTGAGAGTTCTGTGGCAGCTTCGCCCGGCCGGCCGTTCAGTGCATTCTCCTCCTCAGCTAAAAGCTCGGCCCCTGCACACGCAGCCTTTTTGTCCCGCAGTGGCTGGTAGCCCGGAGGCCCCTTAGACAGGTGGCACTGGGCGCTGACTCAGTGACAGACAGGGTTCTGGCAGGCTCTCCACGCCCCCGGCTGTGTCACCTGGACAGACGCTGACGGCTCTGCACCTCTCTGTTCTCTTAGAGGCAACAACTCCCAACTCCAAGGGCTTTGTGTAAATTTTGTACTTGGGATATTTCCGGCAAGTGTCTGTTCCCTCAGTGCTTAGCTATAGAGAGCCCGGAGAGCTAACGTGGCTCCACACGGCAGATGCAGTGGACGCGGTGGGGTGAGGGGCTGGAAACCCAGCCACTGACATAGCGCTTCCAGCGGAAAGCATTTGGCTCGTCCGTGTCCTTCCCGCACAGTCACCGGGGGTCCGTGAGGGCCCAGCACCCTCCTCTCCGGCTGCTGCCGCCACGGGGCTGAGGTGGGCGGAAAGCAGTGCCCACTAGACAGCCACAGGGACATTAGGGCGGTGATGCTGGTAAGAGAGCATCCTGAGTGTGGAAAAGCGGACCATTCAGCCTCATGGAAAGAGGAAGTTTATGTTTCATTCCTGGTTCCGAGAAAAGAAAACCTTCCTTTTTCTTTCCTCTTTGTTGTTGTTGGCAAGACCCTGTAAGACTGCAGCTCGCCTGCACGGCACGCTGGGCCACATTCTCAAAGAAGCTCTGTGCGTGGCCCGTTGGGGTTTCATGCAGAGCTCAGTCCGGGGCGGGTGAGGTGGGGGCCGGGGAGGTGGGCGCAGATGGGCCCTTCACACCCACCTCCTCACTTGGAATGTGATCGGGTACTAGTGTGAGGTTTGCTTTTCTTGAGAGTAGAGCTCCTTACGGCAGCAGGTCCCTGCACAGCGCAGTCTCAGGTGGACAGCTCTGAGGATGACCAGGACCTGTGCCTGCTGCCGGATGGTGGGAGGGAGGGCTGTTGTGTGAAGCAGAGCTGAGAGGAGTCTCCAGACAACCCCGCAGTCCGTGTGGGACGAACGAACGAGTGACTCAGTCTGTGCAGGTCCCGGCACAGCTTGCCCGAGTGCTGTTGTCCAGAGCAGACCTTCACTGGGAATGGTTAGTGTCTCTGAGTCCATGAGGAGGCAACAGTGAGAATCCCTTCTTTCTGGCGTGATGACTGGTGACTTACTGGTTTTGGCTACTGGCCACCCATTTCTACTCGAACAGAGATGGGTAGCTGGGGTGGCAAATAACTATCAAAATTTCAGTGGCTTCAAATAGCAAGAGTTTACTTCCCGATTCTATTTTGTGTCCATGTGGGTCAGAAGGGGTGTCTGCTGCTTTAGACGGGGTGGGGGTTAGCCTGCCCTGCACACCTACGCCCCCACGTGCCGCAGTGGGACAGGGACAGGGGGAGGCTTGTCCTGGCTCTTCACGTTTCTGCCCAGGAGGGACACCTGCCATTTCTCACATACCACCGGTCAAAACAGTCACATGACTATGTGTATCGTCAAAGTCACTGGGGACGCTCCATCCTCCTGTGAACCTGGAGGAGGAGAGAGAATATTTAATGAACGGCCTATGACTACCTCATTACTCATTAAACACAGCCACACGGGGACGGGGTTCTCTGTGCTCACAGTGACTTGCACCAGCAGCAGCAGAATTCCTTGGGCCCGGAAGTTTCTGAGCATCGGTGACAAGTGTTGTCACATGTCTCCACGACAGTCCCCAGGAAGTGAATGTTCTGCATCCTGGGAGCCATGTGATACAGCAGGTTCAAGGACTATCGATACTTTGAAATACTTTCAGTGACAATGATTATGATGAAAATAATAATGAGGCATAAAAACTCACCCACAGAAAGAAGTACATCCCTTCAGCAGTTGTTTTAACTCCATTTTTTGGGCCTTTCTTTTGAAAGTACCTTTCAAGTATTAATCAAACAACAACATCTTTGTGGTCAAATTAATCAACATCTGGCAGATATGGAAATTAAGGCTAAGAGAAGATAGGTAGAGAAGACTTTTCAATCTCTAATACTTAAGTGAAAGTGATTAATTCATTTTTAAGCAATTGGATTGTAACTACCCTCACCACCTATCACCACCACAACCACCACATCACCACCACCACCACCATCATCAGCACCATCATCACCACTCTGACCACCACCACCACCACAACCGCCATCGCCACCATTCTCACCATCATCATCACATCCACCACCACCACCACCACCATCATCATCACTACCATCATCATCACCATCAACACCATCACCACCAGTTACTACCACCACCACCACCACCACCATTACCACCACCGTCAACACCACTGCACCACCACTGTCATTAGTACTTACATTACTGCCATTATCATTATAAACACACAAGTGTGACTCATATACTGTTTTTTTTCTTCAGACCATCATGAAGACTAGAAAACAAGGTAAGATTTTTAGCAATTGTTTCTTTTTTTCTACATATTGCATAATCCAGGAATTAAGACGGTCAGAGGAGAAAAGTGGCAACTTAGAAGTATCTTGGAGACTGGGTTTGCACTAAACCTATCTTTCTCCTTCTTCGATTTTTTTTTCATTTGAATTTTCTTTCTGTGATACTCTCTCCTTTAAACTTGGAAGAGAACCAGAGCTAACAATGACACGGTCTATGACACCATGACCTCCAGGTCCCTCCAGGTCCCATGACTGCTGAGCATGGCCTCATGCTCTTTAACTCGGTGTACCCTTTTGAAGTTCCCAGTGTGGCCAGGATTATCAGTTAGGGCAGTTTTTCCTGCCAAACTCTGCTCAGCAGCCGTCGGGGGGAGCTAGACGGACCAGTCCGGAATGAAGTGGCACAGGGCCAGGGAATCAGAGTAGTTGGCAGGCTGCCGTCTGCAGGTCCCACTTTAGGAACTCACCTGTCCGCTCTGATTTGGGTGTGATGCTAGGCCTCTGGGAATAGTGTTCAGAGCAGGCTTCCCGGGGGGAGGTCAGTGCCTCCTGAGCTGCAGAGAGCAGGTTCCGTCCTGACCTCTGGCTGGGACCTCACCCAGGGCCTGTGTAGGTTTAACAAACCTTTGAAAAGCCTCCAGGCATTTGTGTCTTTAACCCCCCTGCTGGCTGAGGTAATGGTGCAGAGCAGAGAGATTCTGGCCCAGAACTAAAGCCCTAGAGTTTAATCCCACCCACCCCCAATATTAACAAAACAAGGATATTATTAAATTACCAATCCTGGCTCCAATGGAATATTTGCCAAGAATTCACTGCTTCCACCTCATACAATATGTCTTATTTTTCTTTTGGGCATTTATTTTGAGTCAGTTTACTTCTTCGTGGTTCCTTAATTACCAAATGGAATTCTTTCCATCTTTCATCCTTCATCATTAGGGGTAAAATACAAAATCATTTTCTGGCAAGAAATAAATATCTTAAAATGAAAGACAATATTTAGTGACCAAAAAAATTCCCAAAGAGTACCACATTTCTGATGAATCAGAACTGGAAGCGATTAAGGGCTCAGTGCATTAAAACAATGAGCGCTCACATCCTGTCCTTCTTTGTCATACGACAATCAGACCTTCTCTTTTAAGTAAGTTGGGGGCTGCATCCCAAATCCTTTAAGGGAGCCAGAGATAAGTGCATTGGCATGGTTTGAGGAATAGCATAGAGGAAATTAAAAATGTTTATTTTATTGAACTAATGTTCTCCTTCTGGAGATTAAAGTGGCAAATCCAGCCCACAACTCTAAGACATATACAATTCAACAATTTAGTTTCTATTTATTTATCCTGTCAACTTGAACTTTATAAGTTGTAACTTATAAAATGCTTGTAAGCGTGTTCCTTCAATATAAAATGGGGTTGTCTCAGATTGTATTTGCAGATAAAAATATTCTTAGTTTGATTTTATTTGAATTGTGGAATTTTTTATAGATTCAAAATTTGAAATTCCTGAGAATCCTTAGGTTGACTAACTTTTTGCTATGTTGTAGGGGATTATGATGTGAATAGCAGATATTTTGATCATGCCAATTTGGAAAGCTCCTTATGCCATATTTTAAATGTATTTCATAAGAAAACATTTTTATTTTTATTATTATTTAAAAATTTAACTTTGTTGTTGAGATGTCCTCCATTTCCCCTCTTCCCCCTTCTCCCTGGCTCCTGCCCCACACCAGGCCTTCCCCGCACTGTTGTCAGTACCCATGGATTATGCATAAATACATACAAGTATAAGAAAAACATTTCTAAAGGCATTATTTAGAAATCAGAGCTAGCTATTTTCATTTTAAGGGGCTACCTCTTAGCTATTTGAGTCAGTGCACTGTGTAAGCTTGGTTGTGGTGTGTGTAAGACCTCCTTTCCATTTCGGATCTATAAAGGAAGGCAGACACAGTCTGCAGAGACAGCCACGCTTTTCTCAGGAGGCGGATAATAGCTACCGTAGTTAAGACCCAGTACGTCGTTCCTATGTTCCAGCGACAGGTAAAGCATTTTCTGTCGTTATTTTATGTGGAGACAGTTACTGTTTTACATTTTACATGTGAGGAAACGGACAACTCAAAGAAGATGCCCAGCTTTCCACATGCCCTGTGGCAGGTAGCAGAACTGGGGTGCCCGCCACGCCAGGCTGATGGATTTCTCTCACAAAAGCAGCGGTGTGGGCATTGAAAGATGGTCTTCAAGTTCCGGGGACAGAAGGTGATGCATGCAAAGGGCAAGGGTAGATTCTCATCTGTCTCCTCTTCAGAGCGGCTCTCCTGCAGAACAGCCCTGCTTGCTAAGCCGGCTTCTCCGTGGCCCACGCTCAGTTCAGTTCCCACTGAGCCTCTCACCGGGCTCCTTCCTCACTATTACAAAGACTGGGAACCTAGCCCATTACTAATATTTTAAAAAAATTGTTCTGGCTCTTTCAGGGCCATATCAGTTTCAAAGATCGCTGTCAGGGTGGGAGCAACTGGAGCTGAAATAGCCTCAGAGCGGAAACTGTTCTTCAGAGCTGAAAAGTCAGTGGAATATTCATAGAAATGTAATATGAGCACAGGATACCGAGTCAGTGTCAAAACTTTGTTCCAAACCATATTTGCTATTTCTAAAGCAGGCCGGCTCCTCGGGGACGGCTGGGCTCAGGGAAGAGGGCGGTTGGGCGGGTGGCAGCAAGCCTAGAGCCTGGGCTGGGGCGGTCTCCTCTCCCCCAGGGAGGTGGGGTCTCTCCACAGGAGTTAGGGTTCTGAGGATGGGGAGGGTGTTGGGTCCAGCCCTGCCCTCTAACAGGGCCATCTCTGGCTGACTGTGGAAACCTTTCCTTCATGTTGCTACATAAGTTTTGGGTCTGATTTTGAAATAGAAACCATGGTGGAATTGATACGACAATCACTGTGCAGTGTTTTGCAAGTGCAGAAATGACACCATTTGCTTTTTCCTTGAAAGTCTCCTGCTCGGGATGTCACTAAAAATCCATGGCAGAATACACTCTGAGGAGTAGCATCTTCAGATGCCAAAATTATGTCTTCAAGGCAACCAAAGGGATCATCTGCAGATGACCCAGATTGCTTTTCAGGAATGAACAAATCTCTCACTTCCCCCATGAGGAGCCAGACTCATTTGTAGTTAATCTAAGAAGTAACATTTAGCAATTACTGCTTCAGCACTGTGGGTGAGGTGGGTGCCTGTGGCTCAGATGATTGGAACCCTGTGACCAGGAGGACTGCTCACTCCTGGGTCCTCTCCTGCCTCCAGCCAGCCTCCAGCCAGCACTGGCCACAGGCGGCCTTCGCGGAGGGGAGTTCCCATGGGAAAACAAATGGTACCCTGGGGTGCAACTGCCAAGCTTGCAAGTTAAGGAGAGTGTCATCCAGGGAGAGTAGGAGGCTCACCCACTCAGAGGGATGCTTTGGGCGGGGTTTGCTTTTCTCTATTCACTCATATATGAGATGGATCATTTGGGACCTCCTAATTACTGTCTGTAGCCATGCAACCCACAGGACTGACCCATTTCTCCCACCGCCAGGCCACTCCAGCCAACTGTCTCAGGTTGGTCAGAGACACAGCTATGAGCTTTAAGAACATGAGGGAATCTCACTCTGTGCTTCTCCTCCAGCGTCCACCCTCAGAAACCACTTTTTCAGACCCAGGTCCCTCCCAGGCAGGTTTCTCCAGAATGACCGGAAGCATTGGTGCCCTCTGAGGCCCCTTTTGGGTTCAGGGAGAGTAATGCCTAAGAGTTCCCCTTATACCTGATGTGTTCACCGTTCACCCCCCCCCCTTCTCTCCACCCCCCACCCCCCACCACTGCCCTGGCTCTCTCCATTCACCAAGAACACCTGCAGAAGCCACCTCTTTTTATCCTTCAGTTAAAAAAAGTTTAATCACTGGATCCTTATCACTCAGCAGAATGCTTTGTATATACTAGGAGTTCACTAAATATTGTTGGAAGAATGAGTGAGTGGATGAAAGAATCAAATGTAGGACTGATTCCATTGAGACAAAGGCAAATTTTTAAATGTTATCATTTTCTTATTTACAAAATTATACATGGTTATTGAAAATAATCTAGAAGACAGAGGTGAATAGAAATTAAGAAAATAAAGCCACCCACAAAGCCATCACTTGGAGATAACCTTTCTTGACATTTGGGGGTGTGTTACATCATATTTATATGCATATCTATTATATATGACTTAGGGACTTAGTCAATAAGTATTACTGTGTAATTGTCTTTACTTATATCAGAAAGTTTTGAAATATAGTATAGATTCTCCCACATTATTTAAAAAATTTTTTCAGAGAATTTTATTGCATGATTTCAACTTAATCAGTCACATATTACAGCATCTGGGCAGCTGAACTTTCTCCCTGGCTTGTTGATCTCCTTGGGACACATTCCTGCAAGAGGACTGCATGCTCCATGGTCTTCTAGTTCACTACGTGCTGGCCAGCGTGGGGGGGAGAGGTGCCCGTATGTGCTCCTGCCCGGAACAGCCCAATGCACTGCCCCTCTCCTTGCTGAATAGGCCGGATCACCATTCTTCTTTTTCTTCTTCTTTTTTAAAAAAATATATTTTATTGATTTTTTTACAGAGAGGAAGGGATAAGAGAGAGATAGAGAGCTAGAAACATCAATGAGAGAGAGAGAGAGAGCATCGACAGGCTGCCTCCTGCACACCCCACACCAGGGATGTCCCCGCAACCAGTGTACATGCCCTTGACCAGAATCAAACCTGGGACCTTTCAGTCCGCAGACCGACGCTCTATCCACTGAGCCAAACTGGTTTCGGCTGGATTACCATTCTTTTAAATAGTCGTTAATTCCTATGCAAAGAGTATATCGATGTTCTTATGCTTTGCATTTTTAAAAATATGTTTTTTAAAATTGATTTTTAGGGAGAGAGAGAAAAGGAGAGGGAAAGAGATAGAAACATTGATTGGCTGTCTCCTGCACACCCCCTACTGGGCATGTGCCCTGCCCTGGCATGGAACAGCTGGTCTGTTGGTGGCATGGGATGACGCTCAGTCCACTGAGGCACACCGGCTGGGTGCATTTCTTTTATTAACAGGGAAAAAGTGATGTTTCATGCGGTCATTTTAATGTTTTCTTTGCAAATTGCCTGTTAATATCTTTTAAGGCCCATATAGTTTGGGGACCAACATACTTCCCCTCTCTATTCCATAGGGCTGTTGTAAGAATTAGGTGAAGTAATCTATTTGAATATGCTTGAAACCTCCAAGGCAGTACACTAGTGTGTTGATGTAGTTTGTGACCTGGCAGGCTGAGGCCAGTAGGAACAGGCACTAGCAGACAAATGGGTTAAGTGCTACGAAACAAAGGCTCGGGTTAGCTTTAAAGAGGAGGGGTGGGGAGAGGCACCTGCAGAGAAGGGAAGTAGGCCTTGCCTGGAGATTTGTTATTTTGAGAAAGTCACTGGAAATAGACAAGATCGGAAATAATACAGGGGCTGCCAGGCTTGAAATTTGAGCCAATTAGAAGCAAGGGAGCAAGGGGGCGCGAAGAATGGGAGACCAGAGCCTGCTGTGTGGTCTGTATAGCGGGGGAGGGGTGCAGGGGGGGGGGGCTCCTGAAATGTCCCCAAACCAGCAACCGAGAAGAGAAAACAGCAGCGGTGTCCTTCTCAGAGGACTCACCGGAATTCCAGGGAGACTCCGCAGGTGTGTGTGAGACAGACAGGAAGCTGGTGTCACTGCACACAGGTGTGGTCCTCGGGCCAGGCTCACCTGTGCTCCCCAGGAAGTCCTGGAGTAACCATACCGGGAAAGGCAAGCAAGACACCCGGCCCTGGAGGGAGACCCCGCGGCCGACGCCAGCGCGGACTCTCCCAGGAGGTGCAGAGCCGTGCATGGGGAGCTGGTCAGGAGGCGGTCGGAGAGGCCAGCAGGCATGGGGCACGCCTGGCTCAGCGTGGTTCGTGTTTAGGAGTTCGCTGTTGCCCTACGTGCGAAAGCCAGTACTGTGGTGCGTGTGGCTACAGTGAGGGTGGGATGGCTCAGATAGTAGTTCTGGGGCCCAGGCTCAGATGGGTGGTGACTAAGATAAAATGCTGTCCTAAAATTCCTCACTCATGTAAAATTTCACACAACATAATTTTATTAATGTGTATTCATATATAATTATAATGAATATCCTATCTAATAAAGAGGGAATATGCTAATTGACCACCACACCCACACATAGATGGCAGCACCCACAGCGAATAAGGAGGGAATATGCTAATTAACTGCCACACCTTCAAAGATGGTGGTGCCCACAGCCACAAGATAGCAACACCCAATCCACTCAGCAGAGGCGTGGCATGCCTGGGCCCACCACCAGAGGGGTCTGGCTGCTCCGTGTGCCTGCCTCCAGAGTCCCCAGTCCCTCAGCCCCCCAGCCACCCAGGGTCGTCCTGAGGCACAGGCAAGCCCCAGATGGTGGCTGCCCCACTGCCCAGGGCCACCCAAGCCTCAGGTAACCAGGGCCGACCGAGGCTTGTGCTGCCGGCAGTGGCAGCAGCAGAGATGTGATGGGGTGTTGCCTTCCCCTGATCACCTGGTTGCCTCCTGTCTCTGAGGGCTCCCAGGCTATGAGAGGGGGCAGGCTGGGCTGAGGGACACCCCCCTCCAGTGCATGAGTTTTCATGTACTGGGCCTCTAGTATATTATATACATTGTGCATGTATCACATTATATCTATAATAATAAAATCATAATGGGCAAATCGATGGAACCACCGAACAGAGAATGACTGTCTGGATGACCATGTTATGACACCCACTGGCGCCAGGCCAGCCAAGGCCGGTGTGATGTGATTGGTTGGGCCCACCATCACCCCATGATCACCCTGCAGAGGGAGCCAGAGGGGCAATCAATTGGGGGGCTCCATGACTGCTCCGAACAGGGAGGCCCAGGCTAAGCCATGGCAGCACCGCAGTGCCACAGGCGGGGCCTCCCTCTGCAGGGTTGAGCCATCCCAGAGCCCCAACTGGGTGGGCGGGGCCTATTTCTTTGGGGTGATCCATCGTGGTGCCCTGCCAGGTGGGTGAGGCCTACCTCTTTGGGGCAATTGATTGTGGAGCCCCATGATTGATTGTCCCATAGAGGGAGGCCCAGGCTACCTGGCTGGTAGCACTGCAATGGGTGGGCGGAGCCTCCCTCTGTGGGGCCATCGATCATGGGGGTCCTGGACTGTGAGGGCACAGGCCAGGCTGTGGTTCACCTCTAAGTGCACAAATTTTGTGAACCAGGCACCCCCCCCCTCTCTCTCTCTCTCTCTATATATATATATATATGCGCCTAAACAACTGTTACGACCAAATGACCACTGTTACGACCAAATGACCAGAACAACTGGAATGACTGGTTGACCAGTTGCTATGACATCAATGATCATCAGGGGGCAGATGCTTAATGCAGGAGCTGCCCCCTGATGGTCAGTGCACTCCCTCAGCTGGAGCACCACTCAGCGGAAGTTGGGCTCATCGCTGGTGAACACAGCTGCAGTGGCAGGAGTCTCTCCACCTTCGCAGCAGCTCTACCGAGGGTGGCAGGCAGTGGCAGGCACAGTCAGGCTGGGGTGAGTGGGAGCAGTGCAGTGCCTGGCCCTGGCTTGAGCTCCTCCCTGCCACGCTACATCCCTTGTGCCCCACAAGCCTGCAGTTACAATCTCCGGAGAACAGGTGAAGCACAGATACTCAGAGTAACCAGGATGAGCCTGATATCACCGCTGGGCTCCTAGAACTCTGCCTAGAGCCGTGGTCAGTAAATTGTGGCTCACGAGCCACATGCGGCTCTTTGGCCCCTTGAGTGTGGCTCTTCCACAAAATACCACGGCCTGGGCCGAGTCTATTTTGAAGAAGTGGCGTTAGAAGTTTAAGTTTAAAAAATTTGGCTCTCAAAAGAAATTTCAATCATTGTACTGTTGCTATTTGGCTCTGCTGACAAATGAGTTTGACGAATGCCTTAGGGTATTGAGATCAAATTTCATCCCTTATCAATTGCCCCAGAGCTACAGCGGAAGGCAGCAATATGACAATGGCCACAAGGTGGCGACTGGCAGTGGGGGTAAAAGTCAAAGATGAATCTGAAAGATGGGAGCGTGGGCAACAGAGCACCCCTGCCCCCCAAGACTCCCAACTTTGTATTGTTCACCCCCCAGTGTCTCTCATCCAGCTCCGAGTGGTGGAAAGCATCCAGCATGGCCCAGGTGTCCACTGGGGACCTCCGGGCCGGCAGAAGGGACATTTGGAAATACTGTTTCAGGAAGCTGTGGGGAGGAGGTCAGACTCTCCATGTGACTTCCTGGTGGCTCAGGGGACGTGGAAACTCCCTGGACACACAGGCTCCAGGTTTCCTTTCAATGTGATGGATCTGTGCACAGGGTCACCAGTAATTACATAAATGACAGGAATACAGGCATGGCAGTGAGGTGGGATGGGGGAGGAAGAATCATCTTTGCTTTTGTTCACATTTTTAAGTGTTTTGCTTGTTACAACTAGTATATATTACTTCTCTAATTTAAAGGGATCCAATGTTTAAGACTAACAAAGATGCCCACGTGGTGCGTGTGGCTGCAGCGCGGGTGGGATGGCTCAGCCGCAGGCGCTGGAGTTCTGGGCTGTCACTGGGGCCCAGGCTCAGACAGAGGCCCCAGGAAGCACGTGAGAGTCACTCATGGGCCCACAGGGCACCGCCATCACCACCCACCGCACACCGCGGACCGGGAAAGCAGTGCTGCCTTGCGGGAGGGCCCTGGCAGCAGGCAGATGTTTCCCAGGTCACGAGTGCACGCAGGTCCTCCCTCCAGGTCAGGTGCTCTGCACCTTGTGGGGGTAGGGGTGGTGGTGGGGGAGACTGGGCTAATGCCAGAAAGCATTGGAGCTGGCACAGGGGGATGGTGGGGGCAGGGGTGGGGAAGTGAGACCTCCTCCTCCCGTTCAAGGGCTGCAGCCGAGCATCTGACTGGTTTGTGTTCTTCTCCAGCAGGTGCAGCTGTTAGGCAACATGGTTCCCGTGTTCTCCTCATGCCCGGCCTGTGCTGGGCTTGGGGACCAAGGGAGGGTCACCCACAGCTGAGCTGGGGAGGGACGTCATGGCGATGCGGAAGGCGGAGGCAGGGGTGGGAGCCTGCCAGAGGACCTGTGAGCCAAACCAAGAAGAGGAGCTGGGGCCATCGGTGAACACCCGGCCCTGGAGGGAGACCCCGCGGCCGACGCCAGCGCGGACTCTCCCAGGAGGTGCAGAGCCGTGCATGGGGAGCTGGTCAGGAGGCGGTTGGAGAGGCCAGCAGGCATGGGGCACGCCTGGCTCAGCGTGGTTCGTGTTTAGGAGTTCGCTGTTGCCCTACGTGCGAAAGCCAGTACTGTGGTGCGTGTGGCTACAGTGAGGGTGGGATGGCTCAGATAGTAGCATCAGACGGCGGAGCCTGAGCCGCACCAGTGTGTCTAGCTTTGCCAACTGCGTGCAAAGCTTATTGTGAAAGGTGACGTTCCATGCTCAGAAAGCATCTTATTTGGTTTCTAAACTTTGGTTTAGACTTCTATCACACAAAACATCCTTCATGTGGGTGAACTTTCTCCAGAAGGCCGTGTCACAATCATGGGGACACAGTCACAAGTCTGACGCTGAGCACCGGGCCTGGGGTCAGAGCAAAGGTTAATGAGACGGCCTGCAGCAGGGGTCTCAGGAAGCGCTTTTACACATGGTCACGTTCCACCTCTGGCCTCACCCAGCATGCCAGGCTGAGCTAGCAGCACCCCGCTGCCTCCCTGCCTGCATGACGGAGAAGTGGGGAAACCTGGGTCCCGGGAGCAGGCCCAGGAGCAGGGCCTCTGTCCGGTGAGCTGTGAGCACAGAGAGCCGCGGGGTTCCCAGCCTCAGGGGCTCCTGCTCCAGGCCATTGGGGAGCAGAAGGAGCCCCTGGCCAAGGTCTGCGCACCAGCGAGACAGGGAACAGGCTGCTGATCTCACTCTATGGCCAGAGCAGCCGCATCCCACACCTTATGGGCTCCCAAGCCTTGGGGAGCTGAGGGGATCAGTGGAAGGCAACCTCTCTCCTCGCCCCCCAGCAATGACTGATGTGGAGCGTGAGGGTTTGCAGGTGCCACCTCTCTGTAGATTAGCATTTGGGTCCTTTGTCATCTGGATCCCTTGCCTGTTTGCCCCCTCTTCCTTGAACTTGCGTCCAAGGAGTTTACTGTGATCACTAGAATCACCTTTGTTGTCTGAGGTTCAGAGAGCCGTGTTAGTATTTAGGACACACACGTGGCATTCAGACTCGCTCCTGTAGGCCTGTGTTTCCTCTCAGAATCCCACAGGGAATTCTTGGGGCACACCATTCCTTTGCAACTGAATTACCAGCACGTGGAATACAGTATTCCCTGTCTGAGCTTGAATGGAAGGAACCCGTAATCATTTTCTCTTCAGAAAAATGGCAGCTGCTGTCAGATGTGAGCTGGACACTTGAAATTGGCAAACAGCTGGGAGTTTGTGTGAGGGAGAGAAAGAGACATGGGCTTGGGGTTGGGTACGTGTGGGTTCAGGATGTGGGACTTTGGATTAGACCCTTGGCATGATCACTCTGAGGCCTGTTTCTCCATCTTTAGGATAGGGTGGAACAGAGGCAGGCTCACGGTGTGCTGGTGAGGATTCAAAGAGGGGAATTTAAATGTCTGGCACACAAGGGACACACAAGAAACATTAGTTTCTACGACCCTCTACAGTCAACAATCTAATGAATCCTTCCCCCAAACAGCATCCCCTTTAGAGTAGAATCCTACTCACTTTTCACCATGGGACACCTAAAAGGATGTTAGAGTCCTTTGTTTGGTTTGTGGTAAGTTGACTTTGCACTTTAAAAGGGAAAAAAGGAAACCTGTAGTAGCTCAAACAATGAGCCTTTTTAAAGCCTGCATTGGACTCCAATTTCAAAGAATATTCTTATTAACATACTTTCTTATAAATAGAAAGCTACTCATCAAATATTTATAAGTCGTAGCCTGAGAAGCCAGTGCAGCGCTGGGCCAGCCCGGGACATCTCCCCTGCGCTGTGGGGTGGCGGAGGCAGGGGAGCGGGTGGGTTTGTGGCCTGGTTTGGGGGCTCCGCATGAGCCTGTCCTGGCCTGGTTCCTCCCGGCCAGGGCCTGTTCTGGAGCCTCTCGGACTCCCACGCAGCCGGCTTTGTAGGCGACTCCCTTTGAAGTCCACAGGAGCTCTTTGAACGGAAAACTACACAACAGGGTTTGATGCAGTAAGAGCCAGGCCTGTGTACATGGGGGACCAGTGTGCTTCTCACTCCAATATTAGTCTTTAGCTCGGGAAGTATGGTTTTGTTATTAAATAAAAGACTCCCCCCTAGAAACCCTACAATCCACCTCCCAAGCTCCACTGTCCATTTGCTGGGAAAGCGATGAGCCTGCTGACTGCCTAGGAGTTAATTAAGCAGCAGATGCGGACAGCGCAGGCTCTGTTTTTCCCTTAAACACGTCAGTAAAGCAAACATTCTCAATTCTGGGATAACTCGCTAAATAAAAGTAAACATTACTATCCTTTGAAATACCACTCGTCGAGTGTGATCGTTTTGAAAAACATCTCCGTTAGAGATAGTTGTAGATATTTTTGGTTGGAAGTGCAATCGCCGATGGAGCACAAATCTGCAAATTTGTAGACAGGTTAAGTAAATTCTATCACTCACTGTCTTCCCCCCACCCCCAGTGGCTTTAAAAGTTAAAGTAATTTGCAAAGAAAATGCTCATTCTGAATTGGTTTGTAATATCTGTTAATGATCTTTTAAAAACCCCACTTATTCACAACTCCGTCCCTGAGGGAACACGGTTAGCGATCAGAAAAATGTCTGAAGTCTGAGGTGTCATTAGCTAGAATTTCTTTGAAATAAAAAGCCCTAAAAATAAATGATGTAAGGTACACAAGTGCACAGGACAATCACTTTGATGAATGATCTCGGTGTTTTTCATTCCTAAAAACGTGCCAGTTGAAAGTCAAGCTGCTAAATGACAGAGCTGATTTTGGAATTACACCAGCGTAGGCATACCTGCTCTGTTTATTTCACACATGTATTGAGACCACCCATATATTTCTGGGTTGTTGACGCAAAAACAGTTGTGTGAGGAACAATCTGGACAATATTCATTGTGTTTCCTTTCAGAAACACAAGGTGCTGCCTGAAGACAGGCCTACAGGTGTTGCCACCCAGAAGGAAAACGAGCCGTTTCAGTGCAGCCCCCGCCCCTGGCCAGGTGCCGGGAGGTGCAGACCTGCGAAGCCCCTCCGAGGGGCCAGTATTAGGTAATGGAGCTGTGAAACGCTACACCAGAGCGAGCCTTCCTTCCTGGCCCAGCCAGCCAGGGTCTGGCCTGGAGGCCGGAGCCTTTGTAAGACAATCTTGGTCCGTGTAACTGAAGATGCCTGTTGGCTACTGTAAATACTATAAGCACCCTCTTTTTTTGAGGGAGGAGTTGGATTTTACTAAGCCATTGGCTACAGGTTAATTATACATTTCATTAGACATTTCCTTGTAGCCAGTGTAAGTTTACCTTTAATCCTTCTTTATAAAATCAGGCGAGGCCCTTCGTTATTGTCATTATCTCATACATTGGGCCTTCAACTTTTCTTGTTTTCTCCTCACACGTTACTGGCCTCTCAGCTAACCTGTAAAGGGAACCAGTGACATTCATTTTCACCCCAGAGGAGGGAGCCTCTGGCACGGCCGACCTGCTGTCCTGAATGGTTCTTCCTCTCTCTGCTCTCTGGGCGACATCCGGGGAGCCAGCCGAGCACAGGAAACCATGTTCTGATTTTTATAAAGATCTTCTGTGATACGTTCTGTGCAACCCCTCCATGTACTTCCCGTAAGAAATAGAAATCAGCATTTGAAACTTGTTTTCAAGCGTTCCTGGGGCTCCAGGATTGCGAAGAGCAGAAGCCTGGACTTCCCAGAGTGAAGACACCCTGCAACCCCCCGGGCACGGAGCACTGAGCCAGGACCTGTGGCCGGGACGGCCTCCCCTCTGAGATCACCTCTGCCCTCATTGCTGACGCCGTGGCGCTGTGCTGTTTTGGAGCTGCTTATCAATGGAGTCCTAAGGTAGGTGCTCTTTGTCTGCTTTGAGTCTGTCAACATTGTGCTTGTGAGTTGTACCTATGGTGTGGGTGTGATGATATTATGTTTCCTTCCACTGAGTCAGTGACATACCACAGCTCACCTCTGTCACCCTGGATGGGTGTTTGGGTTGTTTTCAATTCTAGGCTGTGTGGACAGTGCGGAGGTCACCTCCCCTCACGCCTTTGGTGGGCGTGTGCGTGCAGTTCTGTTGGGCCCGCTGACTGCAGGAGAGGCACTGAGCTGCCTGTGTGACTGTGCTCAGCGGTAATAGTGTCAGCACCTTTCCGAGGAAGCTGTGTCCATTTCACTCCTAGCAGCAGTGGGCGGGAGACAGGCTACTCTACATCCTTGCTGACATCTGGTGTTCTCAGTCTTTTTTATTTTGGTCTTTCTAGTGGTTTGGAGTTGAATCTTATTGTGGATTTAATTTGATTCCAGGCTATTAATAAGTTGAGCATCTTTGCATGTATATTGGCCATTTGGCTATTCTGTGAATGGGCCTTTCAAGTGTCTTGTTAATTTTTCTATTGTATTATTCATCTTACTGATTTGTAGGAAATATATAAATAATTCTATATAATAAATAGACCGTCATGCCCTCACACAAGATGCCACCCCATGTGGTCATAAGATGGCTACTATAAGATAGCCTGCAGGGGAGGGCAGTTGGGGGCAATCAGGTCAGCAGGGGAGGGCAGTTGGGGCCAGCAGGGGTGTGATTAGGGGGCGATCAGGCTGGCAAGCAGGAGCAGGAATGAAATGATGATTCAAAGAGGGGAATTTAAATGTCAGGCACACAAGGGTCACACAAGAAACATTAGTTTCTATGATCCTCTACAGTCAATAATCTAATGAATCCTTTCCCCAAATAGACTCTCCTTTAGTGTAGAAATCCTACCCATTTTCTACCATAGGACACCAAAAAGGATGTTAGAGTTCAGGCCTAAACCAGCAGTCAGACATCCCCCTAGGGGTCCTAGATTAGAGAGGATGCAAGCTTGGCTGAGGGACACCCCTCCTAGTGCATGAATTTCATGCACTGGGCCTCTAGTCTGGATATAATCATTTTTTTTTAGATATATTTATTGCAAGTGCCATATACCACCCTGAGCCTGACTTTTCACTCTTTATGGTATCTTTGGATGAACAGAATATTTCTAATTTTATTGTCATCTAATTTCCCAATTTTTCTTTATAGGCAATGCTTTCTATGTCCTTTTAAAGAAAATTTTGTGGCCATGGAAATATCCTCTTATATTATCTTCTGGAAGCTTTATGGTTTCTTCTCTTCCATTTACATCTATAGATTACTTATAGGTTACATTGTATTTACTTGTAGACTATATCTATAATCCAATGACATTGATTTTGTATATGATGTGAGATTGGGATCAAGTCCCCCCTCCCCCCCAAGATATCCACTTACCCTATTACCATTAATGGAAAAGACTTCCTTTCACCAGTGTTATGAAATGAGACTTTAGTCATAAGTTAAGTACTCACTTATTTGTAGAATGATAATATGGCTTTCCTCCCTTATTCTGTTAGTGTGGCGAATTATTCAATAGGTTTTTGAATGCTAAACCAATCTTTTTTTTAATACATATTTTTGTAGATTTCAGAGGAGAAGGGATAGGGAGGGAGAGTGAGAAACATCAATGATGAGAGAGAATTGTTGATCAGCTGCTTCCTGCATGCACCCCACTGGGGACTGAGTCCGCAACCCAGGAATGTGCCCTTGACCGGAATTGAACCTGGGACCCTTCAGTCCAGGGCATTAACCCAATCTTAAATTTCTGGACTAGACCCAAGTTGGGTATGATGTATTATTTATTGAATGCATTACTGAATGTTTTGATAATATTTACAATGCATGTATGAATAAAATTTACCTGTAATTTCCCTTTATTATAATGTCCCTGTCAGGTGTGTTATGAAGGTTTAGCTGGCTCATAAAATCAGTAGAGATTTATCTTCTTTATGTTCCTTTTAAAATATATATATATATATATATATTATTGATTTTTTACAGAGAGGTAGGGAGAGAGATAGTTAGAAACATTGATGAGAGAGAAACACTGATTAGCTGCCTCCTACTGGGGATGTGCCTGCAACCAGGGTACATGCCTTTGACCAGAATCGAACCTGGGACCTTTCAGTCCACAGGCCAACATTCTATTCACTGAGCCAAACTGGTTAGGGCTCTTTATATTCTTTAAAAGCAAAAACATAAATGAGTCTAATGTAAATATGATAACTAAAAAATATATAGCTTGTCTTAAGTATATTAGTCAGGGTTCTCCAGAGAACAGAACCAATAGATATGAGGAGATGCATTGCAGGAGTTGGTTAGCACAATTACAGAGGCGGGAGTCCCATGATATGCTGTCTGCGGGCTGGAGAAGTAGGGACGCTGGTGGTGTGAGTGCAAGTCTGAAGGCCTGAGAATAGCGGGCTGGGGGTGGGGGGGTGATCAGACTGTGTGGTGGGGGAGATAGAATAAGTCCTGGTTGGTTTCTGAGGGTCCAAGAACCAGAAGATTTGATGTTCAAGGGCAGGGGAAAATGAATATCCCGCTTGAGCAAAGAGAAATGCACACTTTCTCAGCCTGTCTGCTCTGCCCAGGCCTTCACCAGATGTCATGGTGCCCACCACATTGGGGCAGCCTTCTTCTTCACTCAGTCACCAGCTTACCTGCCAGTCTCCTCCAGAGCACCACCCGTACACCAGGAATAATCTTATCAGCTACCCGGGTGTCAACCTAGCCCAGTCAAGTTGACAGAAAATTAACCCTCACAGTCAGTATTCACCGTATTTCTTCCGTTCCAAGCTTCTGTTTATTTTAACTTAGACTTACAGCAGGAAACTGTTTCTGTGTGAGTTTTGCAGGGGAAAGTCAGTACACGTTGGACTCTCTTCTAGGAGTGTTCACACGGCATGCAGTGGTCTGCTCATGGGCCCCAGCTGAGATTTCTGCTGCATGTCAGTCCCGGAACCATGATCAAGGTCCACCGGGGTGTAAGGAGAACCTGGAAGTGGGGAGCTTTGTAGACATATGGCAAGCATTCAGCTAAACACTTCCTCCCCACTGAGAATCCCCAAAGCCAATTTCATTTCCTACTTTTGACCACTTCATTCACTGTTCCACAGAGGTTTATAAAAATCTCCTTCAACACTGTAATTGCATACCTCACCCCATCTCTCCATTCCTACTTCACTCTTGCCTGGGCTGTGGCGTGTGTGGGACACCGAGTCTCTGTTTCTTCCTCTTCTCAGCATTTCAAGTACTCAAAATGGAAAACTGCCCCTTAGACCTTGTGGAAAACTGTCTGGTGGCTCGGCATTGCTTTACAAGATGCAGCCAAGGCTCATGGATATGGCGCCCAAGTTCTTGGCCATCTGGCTCCTGCTTCTGACTCCAGCCTGTTCCCTGCCCTGCTCCAGCCTTCAGCTTCGTCACCCAGCACTCCATCTGCTCGCAGTTCCTGTGTCACCTGGGATGGTTGGTGTCCCAGCTTTTGTGTATGCTGCTCTTTCTCCCTGGAACAGTCTGCCCATGTCTTTCTCCTGGATAATACATTCTTTAACGATCAGCTCAGGCCAGATCCCTGGGCTGCAGGGTCTCCTTTCTGCCCATGCCTCTGTCTCTGTGATCAGACTGTGACCTCCCTGCAGGGAAGGTCTAGGCTGTATCATCTGAGAGTGTCCGTAACTTGCTGTGTGCTGGTGGACAAAAGGTGCTAAAAGACACTTAAAAATTCAAACAGAAGGCACAAAGCCGACCAGTTGACTAGTTTGAATTTCACTCCATCTCTTTTTGAAAGCTTGAGATGACATAAAATGGCCTAAATGTCATGTGTGACCAGAGTGAGGCAGGGAGGCAAAGGTTATGGACAGTCGGCAGATACGATCTCTTCCTGTGTGACTGAACCCAGTCCAGGTGATTAAAAGTCTCTCTGGTGGAGTCTGCTTTTTGTAGAATAAATGAGTAACAAGGCTTTTCTATAAAGATGGATTTTTCCAGAGGAATACATCTGAACAATTTACTCTAAAATTTAAATGAAAAAATAATCCTATTTAAAAGGCAAATTGACTGATATCCTTCTTTTCTGTGATTAATAAAAGAGTTTACACAGAAGCTCTGTAAGAAATTGTGTGAGAGATTCAGGAGGATCATTAAAGTCTCTACTAGACATTCACTTTCACATTGTAAAATAGGCTATACTGTCAGAATGGTATCGCATAAAAATGGAGTTTCTGGGCTCTTACATATGAATGGTTTTAGTTGCACAGTGGTGCCATTCATTTTATTTGGACCATTTATTGCAAGTACATTCTAAATTTGGCCTTAATTATTTTTCCTTTCACAGAAATATTTTGTGGGATCTTTTTGAGCCCTAGCTACTTCCTTCTTGCCCCTTAAAACAGAATCCAGGAGCATTATTTTTGTTCTCTTCTAATTAAAATAATTGCTTAGTTTCTTTTAACTAGATTCATGCAGTTACTAGCCTAATGCATGGATGGGTGCCACGGGTGCTTGAGAAACAAAATGAAAAGTGGTCGTGTAGCTGTAGATGCAGAAGGTCTGTGGTGCCAAGCACATTGTCTCCTTTGAGCCGCCGTTTCAGGAAGGCCTTCAGTGGCGCTGGCCCGCAGGCCCCACTAGAAGACTGTTGAGTGAAAGACGAGTTCTATTCTCTTTATTAAGTTTGCAGAAAACTCGGTGCGATTGGAAGAGGGCCTTGCTAGCTGGGTATGGCACAAAGACCTGGGGTCCAGCTCAATCTCCCCTTCTTTGTCTTTCAGAAGAGTTGCAGTTGAGGGGAAATGCTCCAGGTTCCCTCTGCTTGGAGGAAGAGGAATAACATGCCTGGGTAGATGTGTTAATGAAGAGTTGTTGGGACCCTGCCTCTAAAAGGAAGTGCTAAAATAATGTTTTTGACTTCAAGACTTTTCTCAGAGTTGTCGCAGCCCAAGGGTTTGGCAAACAAAAGCCCACAGGCTAAATCTAACCTGCTGCTGGCTTTTATAAATAAAGATTTATTGGAACGCAGCTTTCCTATTTGTTTGTGTATTGTCTACTTGGGCATTTGTGCAGTAGTGACAGAGACCCCGTGGCCTGCAGAGCCTACAAGATTTCCTCTGGCACTGTACCAAAAATGCTCGCTGACTCCCGATGTGGTCCCCAGTTCAGAGTGTTCTAAACACCCGGGGCCATGCAGAGCATCTAGTTGCAGGGATTTTCACAGTGGCCCTCATTTGGTGAGGCCCTTGTAATGTGCAGGTGCACAGAGAGCAGGAAGTGAGAAGGGTTGGAAGTATGTAAGAAGGATTTGAGACAAGAATTCATGGTTTGAGAAAAGATTCTGCTGTTATGGTCTCAGTGGCAAGTAATTGATCAAGGCTGGGCTCCTGGAGGAGAAGGTGTGGACATGGCTGGAACTTCTCACCTGAAGTGCATTCTTATTAACTATTAACTCTTCGAAGTCAACATTGTAGACCTCTGCTTCCAGAATAAAAGATGGGCACCCTTTGCCACCAGTTGGTTGGTGGTTGGGAAGGTCAAGTGAGAGAAAGTAAGCTCAAGTATTTTCTAAACCATAAGGTGCTACATTTGTGGTATAGAGAATATCTAGAAAATATTAGAATAAGTTCTACTTGGCATGTGAAAAATGAGACTAAATAGCCTATCCAAGATTAAGTAGTAAGTCAACATAAGATTGAAAGCTGTAGGTCTTCCAGTTTTAGTGACTGCTCTTCCAATATGCTACATGCTTCTCTGCATCATGCTTCTTCCCATGATTTCAGAAATGCTCAGCTCTTTAGTTAATTCATTCATTCATTCACTCACCATTCAACATTATTTAAGAGCCTGCTATGAACTGGAAAAAGAGTTAAAATTTCCAGAGAGTCTGATAACTATGAAAAGACAAGTTGGAAGGCTTTTAGGATAATTTTGTTCTTGGAGCCCTCTGGCTAGAATCGTCTAGAAATATATAGATTTTCCTCTTGATTTCTCCCATGCTGCTCAAGGAGTTGGCCATTATTTATGAAATGAAGCAAGAGAGAGTAGGTGGGATGGGAAGGGGAGATCAATCCTGCCACTCAACAAAATGTTGCTTGACATGCTGTTTTAGGTAGCATGTTTTCTTTTCTTTACTTTTTTTTTGTGTGTGTGTGTGTGTGTGTGTGTGTGTGTGTGTGTTTGTATCTATCTGTATGTGTACATACCATGAAAGGAAAGAGAAGGAGAGACACTGGAATATTGATAGCAGATTGTACCAACAATTACTCTAGGTTTGGGAAATTTGAAAGTTAAGATTTTTGTGCATAGAGTCCAAGAGAATTCTTTCAGAAAAAAATTTCAGGTAGGAATTACCCAATTAAATCACAAATCTTAAAGAAGCCAGATGTGCACTTACTTCACCATACTGTTCACTACAATCTCTGTTCAGGTCATATTTTTTCAGTGAGTTCTCTTGAATATTGCATTTGCCTTCTCATGGTAGGAGAGCTGAAACACTTCAGTTTTTCACTGTTTTTGGTACTTTCCCTTTTAACAGTGAAGTTTGCCAAAATTTTCTTATATTCAATGTCATTGGCTGCTGGTTCCCTTCAGGTTTATCTGGGGATCTAAAAGTCATGTGATTCTGAGACAAATGTGCCAGGGAAGTTTCCCCATAAAAAAACAACCTTCCAGAATCTTCAATTTTACAATTGTCACCTGCAAAGACCTCTGAGAGGCTGCAGTAGAAAATCTTGCTTTATTCTCTTTCCCTACCTAAGTTGTCTTCTGGGTGGCGTCATCTGAACCTGCAATTTACCCGCAAAGCTGTGTTGCTTCTCAGATGTGCCAGGATCCGGACACTGCTGTTGGAAGACATGTAATTTTCCAGCTCACAGGAAGTGTATTCACAGCAGGACTTAGTGTGGTGCAGGTAACGTTTCCTCTGTAAGACATTTGTGACCACTAACTCATTTATTTAACTTTTCTCTAATAGAATGAATAGTCTTCCAATTACTGTGGGAAAACCCTTTTTTTACTAATTCCAGTCTTTAGTAGCAATTCTACTGGAAAAGTGTCACCATGCTGCAGATGTTTTGGAGAAGGAAAATAAAATGTTCAACATGGTGTAAAATTCCACTGAAATAGTGAAATAGATGGCCTCCATTGCCTCAGTGTATATTTTTAAGTGATTCAGCAATGCTCTGAACACTGTAGGAACTGCTATTGTAACACTGCTACTATCTACCATGGCTATGCCATGTTCTTAATAGTTTACATATATTATGTGGGGTTCTCCAGAAAGGAGAGCTTGAGGGAAACTTCATGGCTGTCTCTTCAGTGGAGAGTTCACGCCAAGAGTGGGGGAGTTGGAGGAAGGGAGTGAGGCAGAGGAAACAGGAGCAGGACAAGGCTGTGTGACGGTGTGGTCCCAACTTGGCAGGAGGTGGAACAGATCGCCCGATCCTCTGGACTGACCACTGGCCTGCGAAGAAATGTCTGCATCCTAGTTCCTCCAGTCTGTGGCCATTCCCTCATATGCCAAAGTCTTTGCAGATGTGATTAGAGTTTTGAGATGAAGTGATTAGCTTGGATTATCTGTGTAGGTCCTAAACCCAATTTCAGAGAGGAAGGGAAAGGGAGAGAGATAGAAACATCAGTGATGAGACAGAATCATTGATCAGCTGCCTCCTGCGCATCTCACACTGGGGATTGAGCCCATAACCCAGGCGTGTGCCCTGACCTGGAATTGAACCGTGACCTCCTGGTTCATAGGTTGATGCTCAACTGCTGAGACACTCTGGCCGGGCATAAGTGTCTTTATAAAGAGGCAGAGGCAGTGGTTGGGGAGGGGTAGTCACCAGCCCAGGAAGGTCAGCAGTCACCAGGAGCAGCAGGAGCTGAGGAGGGGGCCCCCAGAGCTCTGAGGAGCACTCCTGCTCCCCGCCGCACCTTGCTGAGGGCCTGCAGTACTGACTGCAGATGCTGGCCTCCAGAGCTGTGGACAACGCATTTCTGTGTTTAAGCCCCCACGTTTGTGTCAGTTTGTTACACAAGAAACTACACAGAGACCACCCTCTCAGCACGAACTATTCGGTCTCAGGGTAGACTGATTGGGAAGGAAGGGAAAAGAATTCATTTGCCGGTTCCAACCTGTGATTAGCCTTCGGACGTACTGATGGGTCAAGGACACCCTTCCCTTCCCCTCTAGCCACCCCTGCGTGTGTTGGCCCTGCATGTTGCCGGACAGGGGAACAGGCTGCATTGGCTGTGCCCTATGAAGTCGCTGTGCGGACACTGAGGTGAAACAAGGCGGTGACGGTCCTGAGCGGGATGGCCAGGTCCCCCGAGAGGTGGCGTGTAAGGGGTCTACAACCATGGTCCTCGAGGTCCTCCTCACAGCCCCGAGGCAGGGACGACGGATTGCCTGGGCCGGAGCCCGCCCTGCTTGGGACACTGAGCTTCCGGCTCAGCGTGGCTCAGGGTGTGCGTTTCTCTCAGAGGCAGGAGCTAGCACGTCTGCCATCACGGGGACCATGCTTCCTGCACATGAAACCAGGCTCGTGCTTACACATGAACGCTCTCTCCAAATATCCCAAGACAGTCTTTATCCTTTCTTCCTCATCAGGCAGGCACTCCCGTTTCCTCAGCACTGGTCTTGTGAGGCGTCTGTCCTTGTGACTGTGTGCCCGCCCACTCACAGGGACACAGCTGCACCGATCCCCAGGCCCGGTCTGCTCAAACCCATGGCCACCTGGCCTTCCTGGCTGTTACATCATTATGTAGCTAGACGGTATTTTTATTTAATTTAAAGTTTTGGCAAGTGCATCATTTTTAGTCGTACTACACACAAGGTTGATGAAAGTGCCCTCTCCTTTCCAGGGGTACAGGGGGTGTAGGTTAATACCCAAGGTGCCTAAGAGCCCAAATAACTCATTGGTTTGCAAGTGGTGTTACCACATGACAGAGATCAGAACACAAACCCACATCATGGCACACAGACTTTCAATTTTATTCGTAATTGAGGTCAGCTGGTGAATCCTACAGGGTAGTACCCATCAGCCATGCCAACTGAGATGGGCTCTTAGCCGCCCTGCCCTGCCTTGGCCTTCCTTCCACAAAACGGCCATCAACCTGCCAACCACAACCAAACCTGGCTCCTCAGCAGGCACTCGCTCTGCTATCTCGGGCAGCATGGGCTTGGCTTCTGTCTCTGGTCCAGGCCAGGCCTCCAGGAACATCTGCAAGAAGAAGGGCCATTGCTGTGGACTAAACGAGCTAGTGTGCGTGGGCACCGTGTGTCCACGTGTCTCCTCATCACAGCACCTCGGCAAGGTAGATACAGAGTTCAGCTAAAGAACAGTTTTACAGGGAAGAAATGAAGGGTCGCTTCAAAGTCACTTTCCCAAGGTGGCTGTGAGGCAGACCCGAGGTTCTGACTCTGGCAGCTGACTTCCTGCTCCACCTGGTGGCAGACAGACTGCTTTTGAGGTTAAGAAAGGGCGGGGCCTGGACCTTTCCAGGGGGCGGATGGAGCAGTGGCTCAGCTCTGAGGTTCCTCTGGGTGACGGGGTCGCCTAGTACCTCACATGCGGGCCCAGCCCCCACGGCTCACACACATGGGCGTGCTTTTGTTTGCTTGTTTCTTTGACTCATCCGGTCCCTGCGTGCCCTCTGAATCCTGGGCCACATGGAGGCCCCCTGGAGGCCACGCAGCCTGGGAGTGGGGTATGAACAGAAGCCTTCAGTGCCTGCTTTGTTGAATCTGGTTCATGTGGGGGAACCAATAGCATCTGAACTTCTCTGGGCTCTCTACCCAGACCCATCTGTTCTGGAATCTGGGTGGTAAGTATTTTATGGAACATTATGCAACATTTTACATTTAGCTTCTCTTCTCACCTTTACCTCATTCAAGCACCAGCCAGGGCCTGCTCTGGGAGAAGGAGATGGCAGTGGGAGATTTCCTAAGCTGACACCCTCACCCCCTCGTCACCCCTCTTCTAACTGCAGTGGGGGCTCGAAAGCTACGGCTCGTTTTCCGGACCACCCTCCACAGTGGAGCAGGCCATGTCCCCAGGGCTGACCGGGGTCTGCTGTAGCCGCTTTCATTTCTGCTTCTTCTCACTCAGATGAGGAGGCAACTGCCCTGCTGAGTGGGCCTGGCTGGAGAGAGGAAGAGCTTGCGTCTAGGACTGCATGTCTGAGCCATGCCAGACTTTCTGCTGTGCCCCATGATAAACCCATGTTTGGGCAGCCTCCGCTGCTGGGTTCCTGGGATGGCTGTCCACGGGAGGTCTCCCCCAGGATCTGGCTTTGATTTGCTGTAGCTTTGGATCTTAGGGCACAGAAGGACCACAGGCCCAGTGAGAGAACGAGTCTGTGGGGACACTTCATAGTCACGATGGTGCATGTGGAGGGAGAGCTATGCTGGCTCTCTGTCACCTGGGAAGGGGCCGGGGCGAAACAAGAACGTGCCCAGGGCAAACCGATGTCTGGGAACGAGGGACTGAGTAACATCTCAGAGCTTGATGAGTAGACACATGACATCAAACACAAGTCTTAGCACTAAAGATCCCACAACATGGCCATGACTTAGGGGAGGGTGAAGCCCCAACACTGAGTTTCTGCCACCCTTGAAGAATGCTTTTAGATAGGAATTATAATGACTTATAAAAATGTTCCTTTTTAATCTACCTGAGATGTGGACCAGATTTGTATGAGGATGGTTGGAACACAGGGAAGCAGTCTTTGAAAGACTTAAGGGCTGAGTTGCATGGGGAAGCCCTTAGGCGGTCCTGTCCATCCACTCAGGTGGGGCCTGCACTGGACAGCGGTGTTTCCAGGATCTCAATGCTGTCCTCTGTGACTGACCCCTGTTCTCACAGTCTGTGAAGTGCGTCTCAGTTCCAGGGCTGCACTCCCCTCCCCCGGGAGTGGATTCGGGATAAGATGTGGGGAGGGCGGGCAGGGAGGGTGTTGTCTCGGGAGGCTGCTGAACAGCTGAGGGGTCTGAGCCAACCAGCTTTATGTTGGAGATGAGGATAATTACGCCAGATCATGTCCTGCCTTTGGTAAAGCCCCCGCTTTCCCGACTTTCTACTCAGCCAAATTCCGTCCCTGTGCAGCAGGTCCTGGTCTCAGCGTGGCTGCCTGCTCTGTTGCCCCTCCCGCACCTAACAGCATTGCCACCTTGGGCATGTCATGTTGCTTCATGCAGGTCTGCGTTGCGTGTGGGAGGAGCTGCTGTGGAGGGCACAGGCCTCGGGACAGGCTGGCCTGGCACCACCAGGGACCAGTGGTCGGCGATCAGTGTGGGCATGAGCTCCCCACCCCACACACACACACCACGGCCCGGAGACCCAGGCAGGCCTCTGTGCAGGAGCCGCAGCACCAGATGCAGAGCTGACACTTCCCTCCACCGAGAGCGGGAGCAGCAGCCCCTTCCACAGCTCCGCCCGCCGCGCTGGCCTGGCTTCCTGCGTCCAGTGTGAGAGGAGGACGCTGTGTGTCCTGAACTCTCATCGCTGATCCCTGCCCGGGGCCCTCTGCTCACCCACAGGGCCTCCGCACGTGGCTGAATCGTACTGAGGGTCAAACTCCCGGTCAGAAAGCCAAGTAGAGCTGGAATAAAGCTTTACAAATAAAACTCCTAATCGAATCATTCATAGTTACACTGTATTTCCTTGGCTCACCTCTAACCATTTACCCACTGATGACAACGGTTATCCTCCTCCTCCTCCTCTTCTTCCTCCTCCTCCTCCTCCTCCTCCTCCTCCTCCTCCTCCTCCTCCTCGGGGTCCTCACGGACCCCCCTCTGCCCAGGGACGCTGTTTCCCTCTATTGCACAGAAGACTGTTCCCTGTGCTCCTTCCTTCATTCATGTGCCGAAACCCACTTCCGGGGACAGAGACAGTCTGTGGGCGCACCTGATTAAACTACTTGTTGTTTTAAACCCATTTTCACAGAGACTTTTAATGGCTCAGCTCATTACAGTTATATCTGTGTCAGTGGTTTCCGCTGTGCTGTTGCGTTTGTGTAGGGTGTGTGTGTGATCCCTTGTGAGGGTCTGTGTGTCTTCAACAATGTGAAACCATTGCAGCTTCAAAACACAAGGCTGGGCAGTTAAGCAAATCACATGCACAGCTGTGTAACACACCAAATATACGAATTACATTAAAATGAACAAGTACAAGAAAACAGTATCAACCAAGGGCCCTCCCCGAGTATCAGCCTCTGCAGGCTGCGGGCGGTCGGCAGGCCTCTCCCCGGGCATTTTCCTAACGTTGTTGCGTCAGCAGCGCCTGGGGAGCAGGCCTGCGGCCGACACGCCATCCTCACCCCCCACTGCCGGCAGAGTCTCCGTTAATCTGTGAGTGCCTTGCCCCACTTTACCTAAAGAATAATGCCTCTCCCAGAATGTCACAGAAATCAATGGCGGAGTTAATTGGAATCTGGGTCCCTGAACGTTTTCTCGGTACTGAGTGATTGCTTGGCTTCTGAGAGTGGGTCTGACTCAAAGGCCGGCTTTAAGAGGGCGAGAGGCGTGGTGAGAGAGAGAACGTAGAGGTAGGTAATTCCCCAGACATTGAGAGATGCTGTTGACATTTAGGATTATTTCCTTTGAAGTCCTACTTGGGGGCTAAGGCATGAGAGGAATGACCGGGCATCTCCAAGGCCCAGCCCCTGCTCTGTGCCCCAGGACAGGGCAGGCAGGCCCTTTCCTCCGGCCAGAGAGCCAGAGGGAGAGGGTGTGGGAGGCCTCACTGACCACTGGGAGTGGTCTTTATTTTAATGCCTCCCCGTTTCTGATGACCAAGGTATTCCTAACCTAGGACCTTGGGCCTGTCATTGGCTTTGTAGCAGCAATACTTTTATATTCAAGCATTTTATAACCTGCACAGTGAACTCGGCTTCCTGGGTTCTCACCGCAGGTGG
Organism: Nyctalus aviator; assembly: GCA_036971965.1. Lineage (NCBI taxonomy): Eukaryota > Metazoa > Chordata > Mammalia > Chiroptera > Vespertilionidae > Nyctalus > Nyctalus aviator. Next base: position 8,291,568 of record CM072932.1, read on the forward strand.
CTGGGACAAATGGGACGGACATTCTCATCTTCACTTTGTAGGAGAAGAAGCGGAGGCTCAAGTGGGCTGGGACTCCCCAGGACATCAGAGAAGGATGGTGTGGGTGCGCACAGGTTCCGGCTTCTGGGGAAGAGAGAGCGGGTCGAGGGCCAGGCACTTCCTCGATGGAGCTCCTGATGGCGGGCTGGGCCGGCTCACCCCAGCCAGGGGGACCCGCGAGGCGCCCCTCAGCACCCTCGGCGGTGCCCACCCACCCCCGGACGCTGCTATTCCGAATGCTGGTCCGACTCTCACAGCTGGAGCTTCCCGGCCTCCGAGACCGCGGACTCCAGAGGCATCTGGTCACGCTTTGCGAGGGAGGAAACGCAGCCGCTGGCTCCCGGGCCCGCAGTCAGGGGCCTGATTATCCTCCTCCCGATCTGGCTTCCACGGCTCCAAGTGGGATCCGTTTTCTAATTAGTTAATGTCATTACCTGTCATCAAATCCAGACCATGCTGGTTTCCAAAACCCGCCGCGGCCAGGAAACCCACCGCTGACATCCTCCAGTTCGGCAGAGTTTCTTTGGTAAGCCTGGCCACTCTCCCATCATTGCTAGACCACATGTCTGAAAATTAGGAGAAAGATGTATTTCTTGTATTTTTAAAGCCAATTTAAAATTCTTCGGTCTGCTTGCTAAAACTTTATTCATATCCAGCAAAGCATAATTTTTTCAGCGAATCTCACGCCCACCTTACTCTCCTTATGACGTTGTTAGGTTTTGTTTTGGGCAGAATGGCCAAGATAGGAACGGCTTACCTTCGCAGACACTGCTGCGGACTGTCTCACCGCCTGTGACCTGCTGCTCGCCCTGCTCTCTCCTTGTTAAGTACGGGGCCAGTGGTTCTCTCCTTTCTCCTCTCCCGCCTTGGCACAGATGCGCTCTGGGTGCCCGAGGCCGGCAGTGCTGCGGCCCAGCGGGGACCAGGCCAGCCGACGCCCACTCCCCCTGGCTTCTGTGCTAGGGGGTGGGGGGCCGGTGAGCAGAGCGTGGAGGGGTCACGTGTACAGCGTGTGGGCTGCATTCGCCCGGGACCGCTCTCCTCCTGCACCTGCAGTACCCAGCCCTGGGGAGGAAGTCAGTGCAGGTGGCATCAAGGTCTCCTTTGCCCTTGGGCTGGCGGGGCGGGAGCCAGAAACGGAGGCACCGGGTGGTGAGCTCAGGATGCCGATGCTCCCGCACCTCCTGGGGACCCGAGGGTGACACAGCTGCTTTTCTGTCTGTGGGAACCACCCTTCCCTGGCCGCTTCGAGCCAGGATGGTGATGCTCACCACAGCTTTGGGCTCCTTCACTCCGAGGACACTCTGCAGACGGCCCAGGCCCTGTGCAGCCTCCCCGGTCCCCACGTGGACGGCCGTCCGTTTCCCAGCGGGACAGGCTGGATGCCTCTGGGCCCAGGCCCGCTGTCACCGCTCTGCTGTCACTGACGGCTTGGAACAAATGCCAGCAGCGTCGGGCTGCACTGCTCCTCTGTTCAGGCACTTCTCGCCAGGCCACGCAGCTCGTCACCATCGCCCGCCCCTGTGCCTGTGCGTGTGTGCATGTGTGTGCATGTGCGTGTGTGTCTGTGCGTGTGCCTGTGAATACGTGTGCGCGTGTGTACGGGTGCGTGTGTGCATGTGTGTGCGTGTGTGCATGTGTGTGCGTGTGAGCGACAAACATCTGCCCCTTCGTAGACCAGCTCAGAAAGCTGCCCACGCCTCAGGAAGGCGCCCTGGCCCCAGTGTGGTCCTCGGGAGCTCCCCGCAGCCCTGGCTCTGTGCTGGGACCCCGTTAGAAAGTCCCGCTCAGGAATCATCTCGAAGCCTTCTCTGGTTTCGTCCGTTTGAAGAAGGGGGTCTTAATTTACTTCTGAAGGATATAGTGTCAACTGAAACATTTTTCTTAGCTATGAAATAAGGCATGTGGACACAGGGAACCTGAAATCCAGAAGTTAAAACACCCGTCTAACTCTCCTACCTCCGCCTGCGGACCCGGGCGCATCCAGGAGCTTCCCTGGGGGAGCGCCTGCGCGTCGCCGGCCCCTCCGTCCGTGGCTGCCCACGCGCACCGGCCCCTGGCCACGGGCCCAGGCCACGCCGAGCCCTCCGGCCGGCAGCGCACCGCTGAGGTCGCGAGTGGAGCTGGCTCCGTGGCCGCAGCTCCTCGCAGTCCGGAGTGCGCCCATCGCTCACCACCTCCTCTGGGAGCCCAGCCGCCCTGGGCCAGGAGACTCACTCCCCGGCCCCTGGAGACGTGGCTGTGCGTCCGGCCACGCGAGGGATCCCTGTGCACAAAGCCCTTGAAATGCCGGTTCCCCCGTCCCCGTGCTGACAGGAGTGACAGGGAAAGGGCAGCGTCTCAGCTTCGTCCCCTGCGGGCGCTTGCGGGGTGGCCCTCCTCCGAACCAGCGGAGGGACAGGGACTCAGCCACGCCCGGGCTGCGGGCACGGGAGCCACGCGTGGACGCGCTCCTGGGCCAGCGTTTACCCGCAACAGAGGAGCTGAGCACGGCACCCTTCACTGGTAACGCACTCGGGAGCCGTCACTGTGAGGTGGTCAGAGCCTCGATTCCCAGCAGCCTTTTGGGAAAGAAAACCGCCCGGCCCAGAGGGGTCCCCAGGAGACCGGCCGGAGGAGCGGGCGGCATGAAGGAGCTATTTAGCTTTTCTTGGAAAACGGCACGATTCCCGGAGGTCCGGGAGGCTACGCATTCCCCGGATTTTTGTGAGGCGCATGTGCCAGCCCACAAAGTGCTGGAGCCCCACACGCGGAGCCTGGATGGGTGTCAGCTTCAGTCACTCAGGTGTTTGTGGCACAGAATAAACACCACCCAGAAGGCAGCATCCTGAGTTACCGGAAGTTCCGCGTGTAATGTAATTTTAGGCAACATTCTCAGCCTCCTCGGCATAGGGGCAGTAAGTTAGTCATTCTGTCCGCATGGCAGAGTGGGTTTTTTTTTTTTGTTTTTTTTTTTTCTATTTAAAAAAGAAATTCTGAGTCAATCAGTGTTTGGGACTAATCTGCCCAATTTATTTCCAGGGTCCTGACCTCCCCCCGACAGCTCCGTGGCTCCCGTGGAGTGGATGCCCGCTGTCCGCGGAGCTGGATGTCACGAGCTGCAGCACAGCATGGGACGGGCCACTCGGGAGCTCGCAGCCTGGCCGAGGCGCCTGGACAAGTGTCTGGGAGCAGTCCCTGCAGCTGCCGACCTGGCTTGTGCTGAGGACACCAGGAGGCCTGCCTGTCTGGCTCCTCTCTTCAGGTCAGAGTGGCTTCAGGTCAGAGCGGCGGGTACTCTGCTCAGTGCTTTCTGCATGTCCTTCCTGCACAGCGAGTGAAGAGCGGAAGGGGAACATTTAGATATAAAAACAAAAATGCATTTGGATGTTTCTGGGCTCCAGATCCAGCAGGAAGGAGAGGACTGGGCTGGTGGTGTTGGTGCCCAGACGAGGCGTGCCTGCCCCGAGGCCCTGCTACCCCCCCCACCCCCCCCCTCTCGTGCCACAGGCTGCAGGGCCGTGGGGAGCTGGGGCCAGGGGTCTTTGTCTTCCTCTGAGATGGCGTCTGCACGAGGCTGCGCCCCCAGACGGGCCTAGGACACGTCCTCCTGAGAGAGACGTCTGCAAACTGTGGCGGCCGCCAGCTTCCCCAAGCCACGTCCACTTTCTCCTTCGACACGAGGCCAACAAGCCAGAGACCCCACTTCCGGACGGAGACTGAGTCACTGCCTCCGAAATGGGAGTAGAAGTCACGTGTGCAACTGCTGCTTCCTGTTTTAGCTGGAAATCGCTCTGTCTGGACGCCCTGTGGTCTGGGACTGGATGTGCTGGTGACGCCATTGAACCAGGCAGCGGAGCAGGCAGCAGCCCTGGAGGCAGGTCAGGCCTCTTCTTCTCGGAGAAGCAGGCCGCCCGCAGCCGGGCCAGCTCAGAGCGTCCCGAGCAGGGGAGGCAGCCCAGCCTTGTGAGCCCCTGCATTGTGGGACCTGTTTGATTGAAGAGCAGAGATTTTCACCTTGAAAAATAGTGACCACGTCTGGGCGGGGATGTAGAGCACCGGCTGCAAGCCAGTAGCTCACATTTCTTCATTCTGCCTGCTGTCCTTCCTCCTGCACGTGCTCATGGAGCATCAGCGCTGTCTGAGCGACACGTCAGCTGCCGGTGATGGGAAGCCTCAGAGCCGAGGCCCTGTCCTCTGAGCCCTGCATCCTCTAGGGCAGCAGACAGAACAAGCTGGCGGGCTACTCACCACTCCAGCCCTGCTTTCTGGAGAAAGAACTGGGAAAAGGTAACAGTTTCTCTCCACCGGCTACAGGAGTCCTGGTAGAGGAGGCTGGGAAAATGTACAAAAAAAAAAAAAAAATCACAACAGAATTTATTTAACCACATGGTATTTGAATTCAATGAAAAGTAGTAAGTCTCAGTGGTTTAAGAGTTAGGGGGAGGGTCCTAGGCTTACGCTGCCCACTTCCACTCGCTGGAACGCTGGGTAGAAGGTGAGTGGTGCAGTCACCCAGGCTCCACCCAGGGTGTGGGTGTGGGTGAGCTGTGGAAAGGGGTCTCCCCGAGCCCTAAGGCACCGCCGTTCTGTGGGCCGTGGGCCGTGGGCCCTGTGGCCTCGGGAATTTCTACCTCTGGGTTAGAGAGAGTAAAGCAGAATGGAAATATTTTTACTCAAAACTTCCCAGGCCATTAAAGCTACCTATTTTCTGAAGCAATATCCTGACTGCTTTTGAAATAGCTGTTAACAAGCTAGTTGTTTCTAGAAGGAAATGACACAGTTTTCAGACTGAGATGTCAGTGCAGTGATGACTGGGTTTCCGTTCTGAGGGTCCCTTCCCCTCAGTTCAGTGAGATGTCACTGCCACGTCACCCTGGGAAAGCTGAGGTGGACAGTGTGTGGACTCGTACACAGATATCGCACATTTCTGAGGATTTTAACTCTGTTCTCAGAAGTAGGACATTTTATTTCTCTCTCTATTTTTTTTGACAGAGAAGAAGAGATGGTGGGGTTTGAAACAGTCCATGCCAAGGACATTGTCAGAATCCCCTTTGTTGGCTGGGTTTCCTGCATATCTAAGAAATCTAACAAGGGCCCAAGTTTCAGCTTTTGCACATCAGGAAATGGTTAGTGTGCCCCAGTCTCGCCTTACAGACCTGCCGAGGATGGAAACCTTCCTTTCTCTTCCCTCCCCCTGCCCCTCCTCCCATCCATCTCTCACCCGAAGGGTCTCTCGCCCAGAGGGTTCCCTGGGAATCAGGCCATGCTTGGCTGCCCCTGGAGAAAGGCCGCCCATCAGCGCAGCTGCTCCCTTCGCCAGGAGCCGGCTCTCCCGGGGCGGAGGAGGCGGGAGGGAAGTGTGGGGTCAGCATGGCTGGGTTTCCTGTGGCCAGGGGTCCTCGTGTGCTTTCTTCCTCTGCCCCACAGGGCCGGGAAGGGGCCCGGGCAGCCCCATCAAAGGGACTGGCCTGGAGCCAAAGCCTGACTTCTCCCTGTGCGGCTCGGCCAGGAGCTGCCGGTTCCCAGGGCTCCATTTCTGCCTGCTGAAACCGATAGGGAAGGTTAATGAGATTAACGTGGCCCGGCACTGCGGGCTGCCGAGATGAGCAGCCGGGACGAGCTGGCCGCTGCGGAAATGCCGGCCAGGCCACGGCGGCTGGGAGACGCCATTGCTGTCAGTGAACCGTTCGGAATGGCACAGGGCGAACTCACCAGCGCTGCCCCTTCAACGCTGCTGAGGCCGAGAACCAATGAACGGACGTCCTATTTAGTTTGCTCCCATTTTTACCAGCTTGGCCCAGTACTTCCTGCCTTTCCAAATCTATAGAGGTTGGCGTTTCCTGGGGTAGGAAAAAAAAAGTCTAGTTTCTGATAAAATGTGGTAAAATTTAAAAAAAAATAGTCAAGTACAAAAACTACACCCTGCATCAAGCTTAAAGATGAAATATCTCTTTGGATGGAGATTTCCTGAATAAAATATTGCTGAGAAAAGTGGAGGAGATGGCAATGTTTGTGTGTGTGTGTGTGTGTGTGTGTGTATTTAAAAATGCGATGTAAGCCGAAAGAGGAAGAAATTTAAGATCTATAAAAGCACCACAATTTATGAGAGTTTGGAAGGCAGCTTCTTTTTAAGGGGCAGGTTCCTAATTTCCCACATGCAAGCATGGGAATTGAATAGTAAATCCTCTTCTTGCAGACAAGCCCGTGAAAGGAGGGATGAAAAAGAGTTACTGTTCCGTTTCCATTCATGTCCCTGAAAGCCAGGGCTGTGCGCGGCCTGAACACACAGCCCGGTTTCAAAGCTGCCGGATGACTCCTCAGAAATGATCTATTGTGGCGCTTTGTTTGGTCCGGGTCGCCCTTGTTTTGTTCTGGGGGCCGCCTCGCTCCTCTGCCATGGCCATCAATCCCCCGTCACTCCCGTCACTCCCCCATTCAGAGGCCGGCGGCCGGGGGCGGGGCGGGAGCTCACCTGGCCTGGCCGGCCTGGCAGGCAGGAGGCGGGAGGGCGCTCCTGCTGGGAGCTGAGTGGGAAGGAGCTTTTCTCACACCGAGAGGCTGGCTGAGCAGCTCCATGGAGGACCTGGGCTGCCAGCTCGTGTTGCCTGCCAACGAGCTGCCTTGTTTTCAGTTGTGATTGGACTCACTCACTTGAGCCGGGTATCTAGGCTCCTTGTGGGTTAAGGGTTGTCGGACTGGGATTAGATAGCAAAGGATACCAATTTTAAAAATGAAAATGAAATCTGAAATATCTCGTTTGGTTAGTAACTCACATTTGATTTCCACCCTGTGTTCTGTCCAGGAAGTCTCTTTATATTCCGTTAGGTTTTAAATGGGACAATGCTCCCTTCCCCCAACCTCTATCCAGGCATCGCTCGCTGTTAACAGTGGAGGGGACTCCCCCCAAGGGCTCCTGCGACAAAGGGGTACAGGGGCCAGCAAACATGTCCCAAACAGCAGCAGCCTTCCACTCCTGCCGGCTGTCCCACTGCACAGGCGGGGTGCGGGCACTGCTGGCACCACAGTCAGGGGAGGTGCTGGCTGCTGCGATGATTCTCCTGAAGACCAGTCAGCCCAAGGGCTGTACCTGCCTCCGGTGCCTAGAGAGAGGAGACACGGCCATCTGCCAGGACATGTCCTATCCTGCCATGCCCTCAGGGAGAAGCTGAGGCTGCACACACATGTGCACACACACTCACATGTGCAACACCACACACACACATGCACTCACATAGGCACACCACACTCTCACACACACACCATACACATGCGCACACCCCGAACATACCTACACACACTCACCTGTGTATGCACATACATGCACACACACGCAGGGCAGCAAAACATTTTCAAAATTTAACTGAATCATAAAAGGGATGAAATGTTTTTGGAACACATTGTGGTTAGCTCCAGCCTCCACTGTCGTTGGTGCTGTGTGACTGCAGGCAAATTAGCTGACTTCCCAGCTTCCATTTTGTCATGATGAGGTGAATCGCTGGGGTGAGGTCCGTGCTTCTCAGAACCGGCCAGGCTTCAGATCACTGAGCGGACTTTCCCAGCATTAACTGCAGGCTCTCGCCCCCCCGCGATGCAGCAGGTGCCGGGTCAGGCCCATAACTTTCATTTCTGATGAGTTCCCAGGTGACGCTGCTGCCGGTCCTGGGACATTTGCAATGGTCTTCAGATGAACTTTGGGGCCTGATGCAGCCAGCAAAGCCAGTCCTTCTGGCAGGGGACAAGGTGGAATTAGTTAGTGAGCTGACTAAGCTATAGTGAAGTTTTCATGTTCAAATTTGACTGGAAAATGACTCACCAGATTGTCACCAACCCTTCACTTTTTTTGACAGCATATTTGCATGTTGGGTTGACACATAGAGTTTAAAGACACATCTCAATTACCAGATGTGGTCCAGATAGCTGCCCTTGTGGGGACAGAGGCAGCCGCTAAACTCCGAGCAATTACTTGAAATTAGCCTTGTCAGATTTGTTTAGGGTGACCAGGCAAGTACACACAGTGAGCTAGTGTCACTTCCTGGGAAGATTTGTAATGATTTTGCATATCAGACAAACTATGCAAATTCTAAAGCTGCCTTCATGCCTTCATCACCATTCTAGTCAGATGTCATTTCTAGAAGCCCTCGGGGGATTTGCATCCCTTAATTATTCTTCAATACCCAAACTAAGCATCTTTAATTGGTGTAAATTGAACAGCGCTGCAATGCAAACAAGGAGAGGGCTCACTGATCAATGACTCTGTGCATGTCTATTGGAAAGTCTTTGCTATCAGATCAAGTAACAAATCCTCACCTCGGGTTGCTTCCTTGGAAAAGCCAGCTCATGGAGACTCCAAACCTGTGTCTTCCCTCCCCTCCTCCACCCCCCGACCCCGTCATCACATTTTGGAAGTGTGGACTAGGTTCGTAAGCTGTGATTCCAAAATATCAACCTTTAGGGAAAGGATTAAAAATCATCCTAAGGTATAGAAAGGCTGAATGACTTATATTCTACACCCGAAACTACTCTAGTAAATGTAATATTGCATACCCACTATAATTAAATACAAATTTAAAAATCCAGTCATAAAGATACTCAGTTCCAATGCCAAAAACGACTTCTAGGAGCTCTTTTTGAGAACTGAACTAGATATATACATGTCTAATCACTACATCATACGCTTGAAACTAACATGATATTGTACGTCATCTGTAATTGAAAAATTAAAAGAAAATAACAGAGAGAGAACTCAGCTGAAGACAAAGTGTTTCTATTCTCTGGAGAATCAGAGTCTGTCTCTCAATTTCTTAATTAGAAACAATATAAAATTTTGGTTAATTCATGAAGCCATTCTTCCTCATGGTTTTTTGTTTTGTTTCTGATAGTGTATGATCCACCTAATCATATATCCAACCTGTGGTCATGTAACAGGAGACGGTGTTCCTTCTCCTTTAGTGTGATTGAAAAACTCCACTTACGGTCCTTCTAGTAAGTGTGTCACACTCACTTCCCCTCTTGTCCTATCAATTCCTTCACATTGACTATTAATTCCCGGGGTGGGAAGAAAGGAAGCACAGGCCCATCATACACCCAGACCTGACAGTCTCCGGCTCCCTGGGCTCAGCAACCTATGTTCTGATGCTCTGTGTGTAGGAACCATGCCTGTTCACTTTTAATCTGTCTGATTTTTGACAAAATTGGCTGGAAACGTTCAAGTTGATTTGCGTTTAGAGCAGTCCAGGGCAGAACACTTAGAGTGAGTGGCGAGGAGGAGTGAGGGAGCTGCCAGCTTTCTGGACAACCTTTGTTCACTGGTTTGGACTTAAAGGGGGCCTTTGGTGGGAAAGCTCGTTTGGCTAGCCTGTCTCCACAGGTGTGTGTGTGTGTGTGTGTGTGTGTGTGATTTACACACATCCTATAGAATGCATTGCTTAGTTTTAATGATCCGGGCAAGGGTTTTGAGGACCTTGGGGTAAACTTTATGGAGATTTTGGGGACATCTTGGGCTCCGGGGTCACTTGTGGATGAATGCAGAAAGAACTGCATCCAGTGTCATATTCAGCTGGATGGATGCAGACAGAGCTGACACCCCATGGCCATCTTCCTGTACCCCATCGGTGAGTCTCACAAACCGAATATCACCCTGAAAATAAAAGCACATTGATGTTGGGAAGTTAAAGCCAATCGGTATTTCTCTGTATGGATCACCTTTGAGAGTCCATGAAAAGGAGCAGACTGGAGAATGGGTGCAGAAGTGCTCTGCCCTCCCTGTTTGTGAGGGACCCTCCGAACCTGCAGTGGAGTGGCTCCATCGTCTGTCTCATCTGTCACCTTTGCTCTCACGGTCACCTCACCCAGCCTTCCTCAGCCTGCAATGGGCATACTGAGCCTGAGAGTCAATTTCTTGCTTCTGTTTTTTGCTTTTCCTTTAGAAATCATGTTACCTCTCTAGGCTTCATTTTCAGCATCCGCCAAGGGAAGCAGTGGGATTTGGTGAACTCTCAGATCCCTGTGAGACCTCCCAGGTGACAAGCTATTTTCTCCAATGCCAACTCGCATGAGAGCCAAGGGAATGGAGCCCACATTCTATTTCTTTGGAGCCCACGGTCTGATTCATAGAAAGGGGCATCTAAATCAGCACTTCCCAGACTTTAATGTGCATCCAGGCTGCCTGGAAGATTCTGTAACTGTGACAATGAAGGTTCTGGCTCAGTAGGTCTGACTGGGGGCTCACACTCTGCTTTTCTGACAGCTCTCAGGTGATGCAGCAAGACCTCAGAGCCTGGGGAATGAGGCCCGGGTGGGTGTGCTTTGTTCAGAGAGGGAGCCTAGCTCAGGGTGCACACTCACAGCTTCCGTTGCTTTTGAGCAGAGGAGCACCGAGGGGAGGGCAGTGAGAGGATGGGTCAGCTGTGGGCTCCTGGTCCTCGGGTCGTAGCCCATCCTCAGCATCTCCCATTGACTTCTGATGGGATGAGGAGGCTGCACACAACACAGGACCTCTGGCCTCACTAGGCCTTGTGGTCTGAGAGCTCAGGGGAGGAGCTGGTGAGGGAGCAGGCGGCTGCCCCTTTAGTCCTGGCTCCTGACCCTTTGCCGGGGCCACAGCTCTCAAGCACATACTCTTATACACTTTTGGTTTCTCTTTGATGTCCGTTTCAACTACTGCGAATTACTTAGTGGCACTGAAGGGTGCCACACAGCATGACTATGGCTTTAAAAATCAGCATTTTATGGAAGGCGCACCGGTCTGGGTGACTCTATGGGGGTCATTCTGGCTGGACCACTGACTGGGGCCCTGAAGGCACCATCAGATGCTCTGACTCTTCCCAAGGATGGTTTTCCCGCCTCGCTGTGTGCAGAGACCATGCCCTTGCAGGCCTGTGGGGCTGCAGCAGGTGGGCAGCACGTGAGTTTATGTTTTGCTGCTCCAGCCATGGCTGTCCATGGAGGCCAGACCCACACCTGCGCTTCTCTCACCCCAGGCCCCTCACCTACAAACACAGAGCAGGGCATATCTCTCTCTCTCTCTCTCTCTCTCTCTCTCTCTCTCTCTCTCATGCACACAAATGTGTGCTTTTCACATGTAATCTATCTTTTGCACAGAGTTTCCCAGACTTTACTGAGAAGAATAGCCCCGGCCCCGCTGAGCCGCAGGTCTGGGCCGGGAACTGGGGCGCTCCCGCCGCCCTCTTTCTGTCTTTTAAAACAGCGTGGTCGATGTTTATTCCCAGAGACATGGAAGCAGTGCTTAGAGCAGGGTTTCTGCTTGGCTGCCTGAGGGTCACCTTGGACATTTCACAGGTTCCTGTGTCCCGCTGCACCCAGACCAGGAAGTCTGGGAGGGCCGGGCGGTAGTGACCTGTAACGTCCCCGGAGGGACTCGCACACAGGGTGGGTTAAGCACCTCGCTGTGACTTCCAGGAGCTTGTCTGCCCAGGCAGGAAGCTGGGAGCCCACAGCCTTGTCTGTAGCCAGTGACTCTGCCACGTGAGCGCACAGGGGAGCCATCCAGGCCCGTGTGAAATCCTGCTGCCCAGCTCACACTTCATGCCAATGAAGCCAGGATGCTGGGGACAGAAGCTGACTGGGGAGTTTCAAAGGTCCCAGTTGGTCCCATTGCAGCCGGGATTCAACCTGCGTGTACATTCTAATGATGACCCATTGGGCCCGTCCCTCCTCACTGCTGCTACTGGGGACCTGCTGCTTACCACCCGTATTTCCTGAATGACCCCGCGGCCACGGGGGAGGCCTCTGGCCTTCACAGACCTCTCAGCACCAGGCGCAGGTACCTCTGCCCCCACCTCCACCCCTCCCCTCCCACAGACACCTGGACCCCAGTGGGAGAGCGGTTTTCATAGTGTCCAGTGCTTTTCTTAATAGAGGTGACATTCACTTAACCTGAAATTAATCATTTTAGAGTGTCCGATTTAGAGGCCCCCGAGTTATGTTTCTCTAATTTAAAAACTTTTTCATTAACCAAGAAAAACACAACAAACCTATTAATTCCTCCCCATCTCCCCTCCCACAGCCCCCGACAACCACTGGTCTGAGCTTTGTCTGGATGGACGGCCTCCTGGGACTTCACGTCGATGGCATCGTACAACATGTGACGCTGTGTCTCCTTTCCCGTTCCAGGATGTCCTCAAGGCTCGCCTGTGCGGCGTCTACAGATCCTCCCCCTGTGATGCTGGGTAATCCTCTATCGCACTTCCATTGCCTGTATTTTTTGAAATAAACTTTTCACCGACATAGCCACGCCCACGACGTCTCCTGCTGTTTATTGCGGCTTTCCCGAGTCAGCGCTGGAGTTCAGGAGCAGCGACAGAGGACACTGTCCCTATTTGCCTCTTTACAGAGCTTGTTTGCTGGGCCTGTTCTAAATAATACTCTGGGAAACCTTGCTACGATACCATATATGGACATTTTAGTTTCAACAGTTTACTTTTAATAGTGATGTAATTTAAAGTTCAGCTGGATGAGCAAAAGTGACAGGAAGGCGGTGACAATTTTGAAAGAGAATAGTTGTGGGGAAAGACTGCCCAGTGAGATCCGGCAGCACATCGGAGGGCACAGTGCTGAGTGCTGGGTGCTGGTGCTGGGTGCTGGTGCCGTGGGCGGGTTCGAAGGCCTGGGAGGGAGCCAGCAGGAGCCATGCCCAGGCCGGACTCGGAGCTGGCTGCTGGGCTGAGTGGAAGCTCATGGGTACCAGTCGTGTGCACTGTGAAGTGGTTCCCTCCACTCCTCCGAGAAGAATTCCAGAGGAACAAAGTATTGAAATATGGATAAAAGACACTAAAATATCAGAAGAAAATGTTGATGACTATCTTAACAATATTGTAGCAGAAAGATTCTTTTAAGCTTGATGAAAGATGATATAAAGCAAAAAAAAAAAGAGACTAATTTAATTAAACTGGCTAACATGTAAACCTTTTATATGGCAAAGGCAGTATAAGTAAAGATTAAAAGATAGGACTAAGCCAAAACCGGTTTGGCTCATAGGTAGAGTGTTGGCCTGTGGGCTGAAGGGTCCCATGTTCGATTCCGGTCAAGGGCATGTACCTTGTTTGCAGGCATATCCCCACTGAAGTTTCTTTATCATAGATGTTTCTAGCTCTCTATCTCTCTCCCTTCCTCTCTGTAAAAAATCAATAAAATATATATTTTAAAAAAAGATAGGACCAAATTAACCTGGGGAATGATTTTTTGTTTTGTTATAGACAAATGGCTATCTTGTCTAATAATAGTAAGAATTCTGGGAAATGAGTGAGAATCTGAACTGTACAAAATTAAGTCCTTTCTTATTTTGGGAACATACAAGGTGTCCCAAAAAATGTATGCACACTTTGAATAATTATTAATTTAAATGAGTTAAATCTAAAAAAAGGAAACATTGGAATTAGTTATTCAAAGTGTATATACCTTTTTTTGGGGTTACCCTGTATACAAACTAGCAATCCTATATAATAAAGAGATAATATGAAAATTTACCATCACTCCAACACACAAGATGCCCCCCCCCCCAATGTGGACACAAGATGGCCGCCACGAGATGGCCAGCAGGGAAGGCAGTTGCGGGGAACCAGATCAGCAAGGGAGGGCAGTTGGGGGTGATTGGGCCTGCAGGGGAGGACAGTTAGGAGCAACCAGGCCAGCAGCGGAGGGAAGTTTGGGGTGACCAGATTGGCTGGGGAAGACAATTAGGGGCAATCAGGTTGACATGGGAGCAGTTAGGCATTGATCAGGCTGGCAGGGGAGTGGTTAGGGGATTATCAGGCTGGCAGGCAGAAGCAGTCAGGGGCAATCAGGCAGACAGGCAGGTGAGCGGTTGGGAGCCAGCAGTCCTGGATTGTGAGAGGGATCCCAGATTGGAGAGGATGCAAGCTGGGCTGAGGGACACCCCCCACCCCCATGTACAAACTTTGTGCACCAGGTCTCTAGTAATGCAATAAATGTAAAGGGTTGGTAAATACAATACTGTACATGTTCAACCTTGTAAATAATTAATGCAAATATAATGTAAATTTAAATAAGATGTCATTTTTGCTGTTTATTTGATTGAAAGAGGTTGAGGATCCCCAGAAAGGACTCTCTAACTCATATTCACTATTTCTGGAGGGATATCTGGTGCTGTGGTACATACAGATCAAATTTTTATTATTTTATTTTTTATTTTTAAATGTATTTTATTGATTTTTTACAAAGAGGAGGAGAGAGGGATAGCGAGCCAGAAATGTCGATGAGAGAGAAACATCGACCTCTTGCACACCCCCCACCGGGGATGTGCCTGCAACCAATGTACATGCCCCTTGACCAGAATCGAACCCGGGACCCCTCAGTCCGCAGACCGACGCTCTACCACTGAGCCAAATCGGTTTCGGCAAATTTTTATTTTTTAAAATTTTATTTATTACATTGATTGAGGTGACATAGGTCAACATGAACATATATGTTTCAGGTGTGGGTTTCTATGTTATAAGATCTGCATATTGTACTGTGTGCCCACCACCCAAAGTCATCTTCTCCTGTCACCTCATATTATGACCCCAGTCTCTGTCCCCCACCTACCTTCCTCTGGCAACCACCATTCTGCTGCTTGTGGTCATGAGTTCTAGTTTAATATCCCAGTGAAATCACGTGGTTCTTAGCTTTTCCTGACTGACTTATTTCACTCAACATAATGTTCTCAAGGGCCATCCATGTTGTTGCAAGTGACGCAATTCCATCCCTTCTTATGGCTGAGTGGTATTCCATTGTGTATATGGATCAATCTTTAGCCAGTCCTCTATCGCAGGGCACTTTGGCTGTTTCCATGTATTGGCCACTGTGAATAATGCTGCAGTGAGCATAGGGTGCATATATCTTTGCAAATACATGTTTTTGAGTTTTTCAGGTATATACCCAGGAGTGGAATTACTGGGTCATATGGTAGCTCTATTCTTAATTTTTGAGGAATCACCAGACTGCTTTTCAGTTTTAATTTTGCTGTGTCTCAATGTCGTCCTCCTTGGATTCCTCTTGTTTGGGGTTCTCTGTACTTCCTGGATTTGTAAAACTATTTCTTTCATTATGTAGGGGAAGATTTCTGTCATTATTTCTTCAAATAGGTTTTCAACATCTTGCTCTCTTTATTTTTCTGGCACCCCCATATTTAAGATGTTGATACACTTATAGTGTCTCAGAGGCTCCTTACACTATCTTCATATTTTTGGATTATTTTTTCTTTTTGCTTTTATGGTTGGGTGTTTTTTGCTTGTATTTCAAATTTTTGACTTGATTCTTGCGATCCTCTAGTGTACTCTTGAATCTCTGTATATTATTCTTTATGTCAGTCAGAGTATGCTTAATTTCTGACTGGTCCTTTTCCATTTTTTTTTTTTTTCATTCTCACTAAGATCCTTGAAGGTCTCACTAAGTTCCTCAGAGGTTTCTAGAAGATGCTTGAGTTACCTTATAACTGTGGTTTTGAACTCTATATCCAGTAGTTTGCTTTCTTCCATTTCTTTCATTTGTGACATGTTTCTTTGTCACCACATTTTGGCTGCTTCCCTGTTTTTGTTTCTATGTATTGGGTAGTTGATAGAGTGGCCTTGTGTAGTAGGTATCTTATAAGGCCTAATGGCTTAGCATCCCCAATCACCTGAGGTAGACACTCTTGGTGCACTGTGTGCCCAGTCTTGTTGTAGTTGAGCCTTGATTGCTTTGGTATCACTGGGAGGAATTAACCTCCAGGCCAATTGTCTGTAAGGACCAGCTGTGTCTACAATGGAAGAGCTGCTGTTCAGAAGACACCCTTATGGGGCAGGACTTGATTCAGTGGGGTTTTGGTGCTCACTGAGTCTTCCCCTTGAGTGTGTCACTTTGGATGTGAAGAGTTATAATCTGCTATGTTCTTGCACTGACCACTGGCTCTTGAATCTCCAGGGGGTGCAAAGTCAGCCACTGCCTGGGACCACCCAGTAGGAGCTACAGCGAGATCTGCAGATTCCTCCTTTTTGTGAGGAGTTTGGAAGTGCCCAGATGAGGCCCAGCTGTGAAGCAAGGCAGGCTGGTGCTGGTGTAGCCTTGAGCCTTCTTTTGATAGTCTGGGGCTCCCTGACCCAGCTGCAGCTTGTTTGACAGGTTTTAGGCTGAGAAAGGACAGGCCCTTCATATGCAAAAGCTGCTGCGCACAGCTTGGGTGGGGCTGTAAATTGGGTAGGGTGGGGTCTCAGAGATATCCAGGGCAGAGCAAACAGCAATGGGTCCCAGTCAGCCCTGCACTGGGGAGGTCCCAGCACAGGAACAATGACTGTTTCCAGCACCTTCATCTGGAAGAAAGCTGCCTCTGCATTCATGCCCCAGTGCCAGGTAGTCTATTTTCTCCCCATATGTGTCTGGGTCCCCCCGAGTCTTGATCAGCACTGGAGCTCAGAGCAACTGGGAGCTTGTATTTCCATCCCAATTTAAAAAGTGGCACACCCAGGTGCCAGCCTGTTCTGTGCATCTGCACCTTATACCAGTCTCAGTGTGCTTTCTTCTTTACCTCTCTAGTTGTAGTACTTCCACTCAGCCTGCTTTCCCACGGTTCTGGATGATAGTTGTTCTGTATTTTAGTTGTAATTTTGATGTGGTTGTGGGAGGCAGCAAGTACAGGTGTTTACTTATGATGCCACCTTTGTTCTCTCTCATTGTAGTTTCGGTTTGCATTTCTTAATTGCCAATAAGGTTGAACATCTTTTCATATATCTATTATCTGTTCGTATGTCTTTTTGGGAGAGGTATATTTTCAGGTACTCTACCCATTTTTTGATTGGACTGTGTGTTTGTTTGGTGTTGAGTTTTATAAGTTCTTTATATATTTTGGAAGTTAAACCTTTGTCAGAGCTACTGTTTGTCAGTATCGTCTCCCATCTGCTTGGTTGCCTGTTTGCTTTGTTGTCCTTTCAGATAACATTTTTAAATGTAATCACCTTTTGACGCAGAGACTTGATTCTTGGATATTTTATTTTAATTCTCACCTGAGGATATGTTTTTATTTATTTTTAGAGAGAGATTGAAAGAGAGGGAAACATCAATGTAAGAGAGGCACATTAATCGGTTGCCTCCTAGGTAAGTACTGACAAAGGGATCAAACCCAATCAGCAACCCCAACCAGGAATCAAACTCGCAACCTTCTGGGGCTTAGGGCAGCACCCCAATCAACTGAGCCACCCTGCCAGGGTGGCGCCTTGGACATTTAACAAATGGAAAATTAACATAAAGATGCACCTTGTGGACTCCATAAACAACAGAAAGAGAAAAAAATATGCTCCTTGATGCAGGGAAAAGCTAGAAACCATCTCAATTCTCATCAGTGGGTTCTTTATTCTTAAAAACACTTTGAGGTTTTATTGACATGTAAAATCTGTATGTATTTAATGTGTACAATTTGATGAGTTTGGGCATAAGTATATACCCATGAAACCATCACCAACATTGAGGCTATCAACATATCCATCACCTCTCAAAGTATCCTCCCATCCCTTTATTATTATTTTATTTATTGTTATTTTGTGTGGTAAGAACACTTAACATAAGATTTTCCCAGTAGCAAATTGTAAGTACACAATACAGAATTGTTAGCTAGTGGCACTGTGCTGTGTAGTGGGTCTCAGAATTTGATTATCCTACATAACGAGCTTCCTACCCTTTGACCACCCCCTTTCCACATCTCCCTGCCAGCATGATTTGATAAAAACAAGTTGTGATTATCTATATAATGGATTTCCAAGAAGCCATTGTAAATGAAGAAGACTTTCCAATATGGCTATAGATTCTAAGTTCTTTATCAAGTTTGGAATTATGTTTGTTTTTCTGGGTCCATTAAGGTGCAAAATAATGCATTTAGCAGCCATCCTTATGAAAATGATGGCTATGACATACTTTAAAATTTTTTACTTAAATTTTTTTTACTAGAGGCATTACATTTAACATTATAGCAATTAAGACTTAAAACATGTAAAAAGCATGAACTCAAGTTTGTGTGTGATGTGCATATATGTGCGTGCACATATTTGTATACATGTGCATATGTGTGCATGTGTGTTTGTATGTCTGGGCATTGTGTGCATGTGTGCCTGTGAGTGTGAGGTCCCTGGAGAACCTAGCATCCAGCTGAGGAAGCTACCACACCCTATCCCCCCATAGAAGTGGCTGTTCCTCAGAGGACAGATTCAGGGGGTTAATAAATCAAGTAAGGACATAAACTCTGTCTCCCTAAGGATAAAACCTTCTGCCTATAGGGACCCCTTTGTCTTCCAGAAGGGACAGCATGGGATGTGAATGCCAAGGACAAGCACAGTGAAGGTTGATAACACTTGCCATTTGGCAGCGGCCCCGCCATCCTCACTAACCCTTCGGAAGTTCTGGCCTCCCATTTCCTGTCCTTCAGGAGCCTGTCCACCTCCTCTGCTCCTTTGAAGTGAACTCCCCTGGTATCCCCACCTGCCCACCCACTCTTCACGCTGTTTCCCTGCTCCTTCCTTCTTATTGGTCTGGTACCAAAGGGAATGGGTACCCGCAAATGCATGGTGCTGGTGGTCCTCTGAGAGCTACAGGAGTTTATTTATGTTTAATTAAAAAACAAAACAAAACAAAACATGTTCTTATTGATTTTAGAGAGAAGAAGGGAGAGGGGCAGAGAGATAGAAACACTGATGAGAGAGAAACATAAATCGTCTGCCTTCTGCATGCTTCCTACAGGGGATGGAGTCCACACTCCGGCATGTACCCTGACCAGGAACAGTGACCTGGAAAATGCTCAGCCAGCTGAGCCACATAGGCCAGGGCTGCGGGAGCTTATTAAAGGGGAAGTTGCCCAGGAGCAGTGATCACCAAACTGTTCGACTGCTCACCCCATCACTACAGCATTTTGAGCATAATCTCTTAATGTATACTTATTGATTGGTTAATCGGTACTATTTTACTAATAGATCATATACATTATGAAATATACATAAAAGTGAACATCCAAAATAATGACATTTACAATAATATATGGAAGTTTGAATATTTTCTCCCCACATCGCAGGGGGCTCCGTCTGTGGCCAATTGGCCAGAGGCAGAGAAGACTCTTTATGTCCAGCTGTAGAGGCTGCGGGCACTGCAATCTCTTTCCCTCCTCAGGGGCCCGGCTTGGCCTCAGGGACCTGCCTGGTCCACGCTGCCTCTGGGCTGCTGTGAACCCGGACCCGAGGCGCTGAGGTCGGAGGGATTCTTTTCTTTTGCAGTTTCTTTCACGCCCTTCCCTCCCTGGGAGGCCCCACTGCTGCCCTGTGAGCTGCACGTGTGCTCCCTCTGCCCGCTCGGGCACCCGCTCCTGAGCCAGGGCAGCGGCGCCTCCTCTGCCTGTGGGCAGGTCCCTGCCTGGCAGCTTTGCTTCCTCAGCCGCCTGGGACGCAGCGGCTGTGCCTCTCCAGGCACAGGGCTGGCTGGTGGCTGTCCAGGGTGGGTGGTGGACTTACAGAATGGGTCCAGGGTCGCAGGGATTCTCACCGACTCTTAAGACACAGGAAAGCTGGGACTCAGACACACAGCGAGCGACCTCTATGCGCCAGAGCGCACACCCAGAGCGGTGGGTGCCGCTGGAGGCGGTGCTGTGGGCAGGTCCCCGCCTCCTCCCTGCACCCAGGGCAGTGCCCGAGGGGAGAGGCCTAGGATCGGACCAGTGCTAACATTTTGTCTTGGATTGGTACCAATTCTGAGCGCTCATCCATTTCTTGCTCTGTTTGGGGTCTGAAGAAACATTTTAATTCACACTCCGAGTTTCTTCCAAACTGAGCATCAGCGCGGGAAAGCCAGGGCTCGGTGTCATGCGCACTCTCATCCCTTTACTCATAGAACCCGGGACCCCTGCGCGAGAGCCGTCCTCACTTCTTTTCTAAAAGCTCCTCCACCGGGTGCCCAGCGGGAGGCCTGGCTTCTTCCCGGGACTTGATTTCATCATTAGGCTTTTTTTCTTATATCTCTGGACACACGTGCTTCCTGCTGCTCTCTCCTCGGCTTCAAAATCTCTTAGTTCCTCCTTACCTGCCCCCACCTAACCCACAAGTGAACATTTCCTTCCTTTGGACTTCCTTTCCACCACAGCCCCATCCCCTTCTAAAAGACATAAAAAAAATTAAACAATATTTTGATTGCGGTGAAAAACAAAGTTTACCATCTTTAAAAAAAATATGTTTCTTTATTGATTTCAGAGAGTAAGAGAGTAGGAGAGAGAGAAACATCGATGATGGGAGAGAATCATTGATTGGCTGCCTCCTGCACACACCCCACTGGGATTGAGCTACAACCCAGGCATGTGTCCTTGGCCTGAATTGAACCCTTCAGTCCACAGGCTGACGCTCTATCACTGAGCCAAGCTGGCTATGGTTGAAGTTTACAATCTTAACCGTTTTTAAGGGTACAGCTAATTCGGGTAAAATATACGTCGCTGTGAACATATCTCCAGGGCTTGCAAGTCTACACCCGTTAGACAGCTGCACTTTTCTCCTCGCCCAAGCCCCTTGCCACCACGATTCTGTCTGTCTTTAGGCGTTGGATAGCTTTAGACATCGCGTTTGAGTGGAATCACGGATACTTGTCATTGTGTGCTGGCATCTTTCACTCAGTGTTCGCAAGATTCAACTAGAGCACATGGCAGAACTTTTCTCCTTCTAAAGTGAATAGTATTTCATTGTTTGCATATGCCTATTTTCTTTATCCATTCATCTTTTGATGGACATTAGGTTTCTTCCACCGCCTGGCTACTGTGAATAATGTTTCTATGAACATAAGTATTTCTTTGAGACCCTGTGTTAGATTCCTTTTGGACATACTAGAACACCTAGAAGTGGCATCGCTGGATCATATGGTAGTTCTACTTTTATTTTTTGAAAAACTTCATACTATTTTCAGTAACAGTTTTCCATTTTGTAATTCTACCAAGAATGCACAAAGGTTTCTTGCCAATGCTTGTAATTTTCTATGTTTTGATAGTAGCCAAATGGGTGTGGAATTACATCTTATTGTATTTTTAATGTTTTGAGGAACCTCCATACAGTTTTCCATACTGGTTGTTCTATTTTATAATCCTACCAACATGAACAAGGGTTTCAGTTTCTTCAATCCTCACCAATGCTTGCTATTTCTGTTTAAATTTTTTTATACTATCTATCTTAGTGGGAATCAGGCAATATTTCATTGTGATTTTTAAATTAACTTGATTGGGGTAATATTAGTTAATGACATTCTATAATTTTCAGGGGTATATGATGTCTTTGTACTCTATAGTGTGCTCATCCCCGCAGTCTAGTTGCCATTACAATAAATTTGACCCTCTTCTCCAACTTTGCCCTCCTTTCACCCCCTTTCCCCTCTGGTAATCACCATTTTCTTGTCTGTATCTATGAGTTGGTGTACATTTGCTATGTTAGTCCATTTGTTACTTTTTGTTTTATAATCCACCTATGAATGAAATACAGTTTTTATCCTTTTCTGTTTTATTTCACTTAGCATAATATGCTCAAGATCCATCCAAGTTGTTATAAATAGCAATGTTTCATTTTTTTTTATGGCAGGGTAGTATTCCATTATATGTGTTGTGTGTGCACTGGTAGGGTCCCTCAGCCTGACCTGCACCCTCTCACAATTCAGGACCCCTTGGGGGATGTCAGACTGCCAGTTTTGGTCCGATTCCCACAGGCCAGGCCGAGGGACCTCAATCGTGTATGTATCCATACACTGGGTCTCTAGTATGCATCTAAGATCTTTTGTTAATCTATTCCTTCCTCTCTTCTCTTCCCTCTGAGATTCACCATGCCTCCATGCCTGTGCACTGAGCACCTGTCCCCTGGTGGTCAGTGTTCATCATAGCTACCAGTCAAACAGTTGAATGGTTGCTTGGGCTTTTATATATATAGATTTTTATTTTTATTGATTTTAGAGAGGATGGGAGAGGGAAAGAGAGATATAAACATCAATGAAGACAGAAAATCATTGATTGGCTGCCTCTTGTATGTTCCCCACTGGGGATTGAACCTGCAACCTGGGCATGTGCCCTTGACTGGAATTGAACCCAGGACCCTCAGTCCTCAGACTGACACTCTATCCACTGAGTCAAACCGGCTAGGGCAAAAATATTTGTTACTGATTTCAAAAAGGAAGGGAGAGGGAGAGAGAGATAGAAACATCAATGATGACAGAGAATCATTGGTTGGCTGCCTTCTGCACACCCCCTGCTGGGGATCAACCTGGGCATGTGCCCTTGACCAGCATCAAACCCAGGACCCTTCAGTCCATAGGTTGATGCTCTATTCACTGAGTCAAACCAGCTAGGGCTGTGCCACATCTTTATCCAATCATTTGTCAATGAATACTTAGTTTGTTTCCATATCTTGGCTATTGTAAATACTGCTGCAATGAACATCAGGGTACATATATCTTTACAAATAAGTATTTTCATGTTTTCAGGTAAATATCCAAAAGAGGAATTGCTGGATCATATGATAGTTCTATTCTTAATTTTTGAGGAATCTCATATTGTTTTACATAGTGGCTGCACTAGTTTACATTCCCAGTTCCAGTGTATGAGGGTTCCCTTTCCTCCGTAAGCTCTACAAGGTTACAGAGGAAAGGAATTGAAATTGAAATCTTTCAATTTTATCAGATTTTTTTATTCTTCCTGATTGAGTTTTGTAAGCTTGTATTTTTCTAGGAATATGTCCATTTCATCAAGGTTGTCCAGTTTGTTGAGTAAGAGTTGTTCATAGTAATTTTTAACAATCCTTTGTTTATCTGTGGGATCAGTTGTTACTTCACCCTTTTCATTTCTGATTTTGTTTATTTGGCTAAAGGTTCATCAATCTTGTTTATCCATTCAAAGAACCAGCTCTTGGTTTCATTGATCTTTTGTATTTTATTTTTATTTTTGATCTCTATTTCATTTATTTTTGCTCTAATATTTGTTATTTCCTTCCTGTGGTTACTATGGGCTTTTCTTGTTGCTCTCATTTTAATTCTTTATGTTGCAAGGTTAATTTATTACCATTTTTTTTCTTGTTTTTTTTTTTGAGGTAGGCCTGTAGAGCTATGAACTTCTCTCTCAGTACTGCTTTCATTGTATCCCATAGATTTTGAATTGTTGTGTTTTCATTTTCATTTGTTGTCAGGGTGCTTTTTATTTCTTTTTTGATCTCTTTGGTAGCCCAATTATTTTTTAATAGCATGCTATTTAGCCTCCAACTGGTTTTTTTTTCATTGTTGATTTCTAATTTTATGCTATTGTGATCTGAGAAGATGCTTGTTATGATTTCTATCTTCTTGAATTTGAAGAGACTATGCCTCTGTTCTAATATGTGGTCTATCTTTGAAAATGTCCCATGTGCACTTGAGAAGAATGCATATTCTGTAGCTTTGGGGTGAAATGTTTTGAAGATGTCAATTAAGTCCATCTGATCTAGTGAGTCATTTACGATTGCTGTTTCTTTCCTGATTTTTTGTTTAGTGGATTTATCCAGTGGTGTCAGTGGGGTACTAAAGTCCTCTGCTATGATTATATTGCTGTTGATCTCTCCCTTGATATCGTCTAGAAGTTATTTTATGTATTTGGGTGCTCCTGTATTGGGTGCATATATGTTTACTAGAGTTATATCTTCTTCTTTTTTAAAAATAAATCTTTATTGCACAGATTATTACAATTGTTTCTCCTTCCCCCCCCCCCCATAGCTCCCTTCCACCTGGTTCCTGCCCCACACTCTGCCCTTACCTGCCATTGTCCTCATCCATAGGTGTACAATTTTAATCCAGTCTCTTCTTGCACCCCCACACCCCTTTCCCCCTGATAATTATCAATCCACTACCTTTCTTTGACCCTGATTCTATTATATTCACCAATTTATTCTGTTTCTCAGATTTTTAATTCACTTGACTTTTAGATTCACTTGTTGATATATATATATATTTGTTGATCATAATTTTTATCTTTTTCTTCTTCTTCCTCTTCTTAAAGAATACCTTTCAGCATTTCATATAATACTGGTTTGGTGGTGATGAAATCCTTCAGCTTTTTCTTATCTGTGAAGCTCTTTATCTGCCCTTCAATTCTGAATGATAACTTTGCTGGATAGAGTAATCTTGGTTATAGGTTCTCACTACTCATCACTTTGAATATTTCTTGCCACTCCCTTCTGGCCTGCATAGTTTCTGTAAGAAATCAGCTGATAGTAGTATGGGTGCTCCCTTATAGGTAACCAACTGCTTTTCTTTTGCTGTTTGCAAGATTCTCTCTTTGTCTTTTGCCCGTGGCATTTTAATTATGATGTGTCTTGGTGTGGTCCTCTTTGGATTCCTCTTGTTTGGGGTTCTGTGTGCTTCAAGTCCTTGTAAGTCTATTTCTTTCACCAGGTGGGGGAAGTTTTCTGACATTATTTTTTTTCAAATAGGTTTTCAGTATCACTCTCTCTTCTGGCACCCCCATAATCTAATCTGATGTTGGTATGCTTGAAGTTGTCCCAGAGGCTCCTTACACTATCTTCAACTTTCTGGATTCTCTTTTCTTCTTGCTTCACCAGAGGAGTGTCCTTTGGCTCTTTGTATTCCAAATCTTTGACTTGATTCATGTGTTCCTCCAGTCTGCTGTTGGATCTCTGTATAATATCATTAAATTTATCGGTCTTTTCTAGGAAATTCTTGAAAAACCTTATAACTGTGGTTTTGAACTCCATATCCAGTCTTTTTTTTCTCTCCCATCTCTTTCGTTTGAGATCTATTTCCTTGTCTCGGCATTTTTGCTGCTTCCCTGAGTTGTTAGGGTGGCTTTGTGTGTTTGGTATCCTATACGGCCCAGTGGGTAGCCTCCCCAGTTACCTGAGGTAGACACTCTTGGTGCTCTTCTTTGTAGATTGCGTGAACAGCCTTGTTGTAGTTAAAACTTGATTGTAGTTGGTATCACTGGGAGGAATTAACCTCCATGCCCATTGGATGTGAGTATCAGCTATATCTACTCTGGATACCTTCTGTATTAGAGACAGTCTTATAGGATCAGATTTGTAAAATTGCAAAAGCCTCTGTGCTTGGCTTGGATGGGGTGGAGTCTCAGGGTTGAGCTCACAGTCTTGGCTTCCCATCAGTTCTGCCCTTGTGCACTTGCCTGAGTTTCCACCTGACCTCTGCCTTCCCTCAGTTTCCACCTGACCATTCAGATTCCCCGTGCAAGAGTGTGGGTGCCCCAGGGGCTTGCCCAAAATTGGGTTGGGTCTCTGTAGTCAGGAGCTTCTCCGCTATGTAGAGGCCGCAAAAACCTTTGTGGTCAGACCTTTTTGCGCGCACTCTCTCGAGTGTGCAGTTATATCCTCTTGTTAAATTGCTCCTTTTAATATTATGAAGTGGCCCTCCTTATCTCTTTACTTTGAGGTCTGTTTTGTCAGATACAAGTATTGCAACTAGCTTTTTTCTCATTTCCATTTACCTGAAAAAAAATTTTTTTTCCATTCCTTCACTATCAGTCTGTGTGTATCCTTTGTTCTTAAATAGGTCTCTTGCAGACAGCAAATATATAGATCATGTTTTCTTATCCATTCGGCTACCCTCTGTATTTTGATTGTAGCATTTAATCTATTTACATTTAATGTTATTATTGATAAGTACTTGTTTATTCCCATTTTTATTCTTTATGTTTATGTTCCTTCTTGCCTTTCTGTTTCTTTTTTACAGCAGACCCTTTAGCACTTCTTGCATTGCTGGAAATAAACTTTCTTAGCCCTTTTTTGTCTATGAAGCTCCTGATTCCACCTTCAATTTTGGTTGATAGCCTTGCTGGGTATAGTATTCTTGGATTCAGTCCCTTGCTTTGCATCACTTTGTATATTTCATTCAATTCCCTTCTGGCCTGGTATATTTCTGTTGAGAAATCAGTTGATATTCTAATGGGAGATCCATTGTAGGTAACTTTCTGTCTCTCTCTGGCAGCCTTTAAAATTCTTACTTTGCCATTGATGTTTGCTAATTTAATTATGATGTGTCTTGGTGTTGGTCTTTTTAGGTTCATCTTGTTTGGGACTCTATGTGCTTCTTGGACTTGTGTGAGTTTTTTCTTGCCAATATCAGGGAAGTTTTCTGTCATGATTTCTTCAAACAGGTTTTATATTCCTTGCTCCACTTCCTCTCCTTCTGGTACCAGTATTTTTTGGATGTTGTTTCATTTTGTGTTGTCCCAAAGCTCCCTTAGATTCTCCTCCTCCTTTTTAAGTTTTATTTCCAGTTGCTGCTGTGTTTGTTTGTTTGTTTCTACCTTGTATTCTAATTTACTGATGCAGTCTTCAGTTTCTTCTAGTCTACTATTTAAGCCTTCCATTTTGTTCTTTATTGAAGCTATGCTATTCTTTATTTCCTCTTGGTTCCTTTTCATGTTGGTGACATTCTCATTCAGCTCCTTGTAATTCTCATTAAGTTGTGGGTATTTGTCATCCAGCCAATTGAGCGTGCTTATAACCATTCCTCTGAATTCTTTCTCTGACATATTACTTGCCTCCATTTCATTTAATTCCTTTTCTGGTGATTCCTCTTTTTCTTTCCTTTGGTTTTTTTTTTTTTTTTTTTTTTTTGCTGTAATGTTTTAATTGTTTCTATGTCTTAGATCCAACTGCTTTGCTGCCCAGGTTCTTTTGGGGGTGGTGCTACTGATGAGGTCTCTCAGTTCTCCTGGGTTTGATGATCTAGTGGAGCTACCTACTTGAGCTATTTGGGTTCTCTTGATGTAGTTGGATCTTGAATGTTAGTTTCTTATACGTGGATCAAGTCTCATTGCAGGTTGGCAATGTGTCTCACCCCAAGCTTTGTTGTGCAAGCTGTTTTGGATGTGATCGTGGTTCCAGCTCTTATGGAAAAAGTTGTCTGAGGTCTCCCTGGTATGTGCTCCCTGTGGGTTCCCAGAGTCCACAGCCTGGGAGGAAGGGGTCTTGGGACCTGAGGTTCAGGAACTGTTTTTTGGCTGGTGTGGTGTGAGTCTTTCTGAAATAGCATCACTCTGCAACTCTCTACAAGGGTCTTGGAGCCCATGCCAGTGGGGGGCTGGTGTTTCATCTGTCGTTGAGGCAGTGCGACTCTGGCCAAAGTGATTTCCCTCTCTGAATCACAAGGGCATTCAGGATCTAGCAGCTGTGGATATGAGAATCTCAGAGACAATGGTTGAAATAATGTGACTTTGTCCAGGGAGGCAAGTTCTCAGTAACTCACCAAGCTGTCCAGTGATAGGTAGCCGGGAAGGGGATGTCATAGATTCTGCTGAGGAAGCTGTACACCCTTGGTTGGAGAGACACACACCCAGCAGCGGCTCACAGAGGGGTCTAGGAGTCATCTGCAATGGTGTGCACTCGCGGGGTCCACACTCTGAATTAATATGATTGTTGTGTTCCTCCAGCCCCATGTAGAGAGAAGTTCTAGTATCTGCTTCAGGGGATATGCACCCTTGGTTGGATATGCACTTCTAGCAGCTGCTTACAGAGGCACCCAGGAGCTGTCTGCTGGGGCAGTGAGCTCAGGGAGTCTGTGAGCTGGAGCAGTGCTACTACAGGGACTGGATGCCAGTAGCTGGGTTGTGCCTGTGGGTAGGCAGCTAGAAAGGGGGAAGTCTGAAGTTCTACTGCTGGGGCCATGCACTCTTCTTTGAATATGACTGCACCCAGCGGGGGCTCAAGGAGGTACCCAGGAGCTGCATATAGGAGCAGCAGGCTCAGTATGTATGTCTGCTGGAAAAGTGCAACTGTGATGGTCAGCAGCCAGGTAGGGGGAAGTCCCAATTTTTGTAGTCTTGAACCCTTGGTTGAATTTGAAGGTGCCCATCAGGGGCTCACAGAGGCACCTATGAACAGCCTTTTGGGTGGTGGGTTCAGGAGGCCTGCACGCTGGAAAGGTGCAACTGTGGTGTTCGGTTGTCAGCAGCTGTGGAGTGGGGAAGATTCAGTTTTTGCTGCAGAGGCCTTGTGCCCTTGGTTGGAATCACATGTGTCCAGTTATAGCTCACAGAGGCACCAGGGCTGTTTGCCAGGGCGGAGCACTCAGGGGGGCCTTTGCACTGAAGCCATGTGACCACAGTGTCTGTGGGCAGGCAGCTGGGGGTGGGAGGGAGGGAAGGCAGTGGTTAGAATATCTACTGCGGGGGCTGTGTGCTCTTGTTTGGATACGAGCACATCCAATGGGGGCTCACATAGGCACTCAAGAGCCGCCTTTGGGATGGTGGGCTCAGGAGGCCTGTGTGCTGGGAAGGCACAGCTTACGTGTCCCGAGATCGGCTTCTGGGGAGGGGGTGTTGCACTTTCTGATGTAGGAATTGTGCACCTTTGGAGGTGGAAGTGGGTCTGCAGGTCTGCGGGTGGGGCAGCAGAATTTTGACTGGAGTGGCTGCAGGGTCACGGGCAGTGTCCAAGGCCAGTCTGGGTGGTGGTGCTGATGAGTTCCTAGATGAGGCTATTCTCCCCTTCAAGATGGAATGGGCTTTGTTCTGTAGCCTGGGTACTGCCCACAGTGGTGGGAGGTGCTCCCTGTCCAGAAGAGCCTAGTCTGCCAGCCCCTGACACTCCTGCTGGATTTAACTGTCCTCGGTCACACATACCACACACGTCCACACACTCTCTTTTCACCCCTCACTCACTCACTAACTCACACCCTCTCCCTCACCTCCGTCCTGCTAGCTATCATCTTCTGGAACTTAAGGCCATTTTATCAATGCTTTATTTATAGATGTAATCGATTCCATTCAAACAAATGCCTGAAGAATTAGATCATAAAACAACAACAACAGCATGGAACAAAGTTGGACGAACATAAAGAATGAGGAAGGTCTTGTCCTCTCTGATATTTGTGATTCCCAAGCTCTAGTTTTTGGAAAGGCCACAAGAAGGTAGAATTGAGTGTAAAAAACAAGGGGAGCAGTGCACCATTGATCACAAATTCTGTCTTACCACAATTATTTTCTAAATACGGCCATAATTACACTTAACTGTTATTAGTTACATATCACAGTGATGCTAATGAAAATGACATGTCTAAAAGGGGACATTTACATAAACTCTGTATTGGAGGGCCATAAAAGCTATCCGGCCAAAAAATTCAAAACTTCAGATTTCTAATTAGGTAATTGGCAATTGGATCTATTTTACTTTTTTTATGTTGAGAGGTAATGTTTTTAGGATCAAAAGCCTCCCCCCCCTCATGAATGTTAAAGTAATAAATAAACATCTGCCTAAAACAATTATTTTGTGGGTAAAATAGTTCAGTCTGTATACCGATGTTACAAAATTCTGATTTTAATAATCCAAAGCTAAGGGGCCTACACAGAGTTTCTTGTGAGAAACATACACAGAAATCTAGTTTCTTATAACATTACTTAGTCTTCAAATTTTAATTCTATTTTTACTAAAACTTGATTATTAGTAGACATAATGGAACTGTGAAGCCTTGGTCAATATGTAATAAGTAACATATCATTAATTACAGCACTAGAAACTCCTTATCCCTTGAAAACAGGGCTAGAAAAGTAAAATATACAGGATAGCCCCAACTTCCTTTCTGAAATTGCAAGCAAGTAAGAACAGACTAGATTCTATGGGGGAAGTATGTGTAACTCACTCTAATCTCCTGTATGAACTCAGGTCTTCTGCCCTTCGATTCTGGTTGTGGTCTTCTGAGACCACCAGGAAGTCAAAACACACCATTCTTTGTCATAAGCTTACTGTACTCCTTATTTTATGTAGCAAGCCTATCTTAGTATCAAATTTATCTTCAAAATCCTGGCCTGTGGTTTTAAAAACCTCCAAAGTGAATTCTTCTGGAACAGTTCTTTAAAACCTCAGCTTGGCTAGCCTGGCCCCCAGGGTGATTAGTGGCAGGATAACCTCCTAAGGATGTCAGGCTCCGTCTTCTTTCACATTAGGTACAATCTCTGTTTTGGCAACAGTGTATCTGCTGGTCACATCCAAAAGGAATAGATGGGGTTTGACCGGTAGAAGGATAAACACACATATAGAACTATTCCTAAGAATGAGTGCCAGTATAGAACACTCATGTGTAATATGAACTTAACTAGAGGCCTGGTGCATGAAAATTAATGCACTGAAAGGGGGATCCCTCAGACTGGCCTGCCCCCTCTCACAATCCGGGAGCCCTCAGGTGCAGGAGTCAACCTAGTGAACAGGGGAAGGCGATGCCCCCATCACACCTCTGCTGCTGCCACTGCCGGCAGCACAAGCCTCAGCTGGCCGCGCTGGTTACCTGAGCCTCAGCTGGCCCAGGGTGGCTGGGCAGCTGACATCTAAGGCTTGCCTGTGCCTCCAGCCGGCCCTGGGGTGGCTGAGCCCACCTGGGGGCAGGCCCAGCCTTGCCAAGTGCCTGCTGCCTCAGAGGGGCTGAGAGGACTGGGTGCCACCATCTTGTGGCTGTGGGCACTGCCATCTTTGCAACAGCATGAGGGTCAATTAGCATATTCCCTCTTTATTAGATAGGATGATAATACATGTATATGGACTCCCATCACTACTGAAAGCCATGGGCTGTGTAGCTCAGAAAGTGAAACGGGGCTACTGGGATCACACAAAGCACCCAAAGCCCTTGTCATGCTCTTGCCCAATATCTGTTCAATTAGCATCACCGTCCAGGACTTCCGCTGACATGGGGAAGTGAGGGAGATGAGCTCCCTGCTGCCTCAGGATTCACATGTTCCCTGACCATGACAGCTTGGAACACAGTATCCACCTGAACACAACAAGGCCTAGTCAATCACCGGTCAGTTAACCCTGTTCAGAAACTGGGTAAGAAGCTGGCAGGTGTGGCAAGTGACATCCAGTTCTCTCCCGCAGTGTGTGGGATTCTGTCTCTTCCCATAGCTTCTGGCATGAAGATGCTGAGTCCCCTGACATTCAGTGGCACATTTGGCTGCAAGGGAGACATCTGGGGGGGCTTCCTGTGGCAATCTGCAGAGGCTGAATGAGATATACAGGCTTCACAACCTGGGTTGACTAGACAATGAAATATTTATTATGATTCTTCCTCTCTTTTTTGAAGTTCAAAATTCCTTGTCATCTCTGGGCTGAATCCCATATGTTTGAGAGGAATTCACAAGTAAGCCAGCAGTGGCCTGCTACCACTTCCTGATGACCTCCACCAGCAGCAGGCAGGAGGCAGCGATCGTATCTGACTCCATGCAGATGACTTTCTCCCAATAGAGCAGGACTGTCCATGAGACAGAATAAAGCAATCCAAAGACAGCTTTTGTGATCGTCTTTCATTGGCTCTTGGTATATGAAATATTTTCTTCAATGAGTGAAAACCGAGACAAATAATTAGACATCTAAATATTTCTAGCAATCAGTAATCAACATTGATGACAGCGAAAGAGGAAGTTTCTTCATCGGAGTATGAGTCCTGCTTTGGACCCGCTGACCTGTTCAGCCCCAGCTACTGCCATTCTCCAAGGATCTCACTCCCCAGGGGAACC
The DNA here is from genome assembly GCA_036971965.1 of Nyctalus aviator. NCBI lineage: Eukaryota > Metazoa > Chordata > Mammalia > Chiroptera > Vespertilionidae > Nyctalus > Nyctalus aviator. Next base: position 8,323,069 of record CM072932.1, read on the forward strand.
TCTGTGGTGTTCCCAAACCTGTCCAGATGGCTTCCTCCTCCTTGACTTTACACCAGCCACGAGCTCCTAACTTTGCTCTTTGGGCAACCTCCTGCATATCTTCTCATGGGAACCCACCTTCCATCCTCACTTCCTCTTTGATACCTTTCTGATCAATCCACCTTCCACCACAGCCTTTGCTGAGAAAGCCATCTCTCCTTTTATTTCTTTAAAATGTAACTGCTCTCCTTTTACCAGCCACAGACATTCAGTTAGTGCCTCTCCTATATAGTTTCTGCTTGGATGTTGAGAATATAGACACAGTCCCTGCCAATATTCTAGTTGAGAAGAAAGATAATAAGCATGCACAGAGGTTCTTCTCATGGGTACTGGAGAATCTAGAAAAGGTGTGGCATTCACATAGCAGGTGTCAGTAGATGTTGAATGAAGGAGCAAATGAAAGGAGCTTTTAGTGGACTTCTGACTATACCCTCACTCTTCCCACCACTGGAGGATATAAAAGAAATAAATGCTCATTTTACTTAACTTCACAGTTGCAAAGATTTCTCTTCTCAAAGAATATCTTTGGGACACTATTTGTGGTAATAAAGAATTTTCCTTCCAAATAGATTACAACAAGCAATTTCCAGAGACAGGAAGATGTTATAAACATCTTCTGCCTGTCAATGGACTCATCATTGGGATAGATCTCCCACAGACACATAAAAATGACACTTCTCTTCTACAGGTTTTTACTAGATACTGTGTCATGATTTAGAACAAATATTAGTAGTCTATATTTGGTAAAAAGTCTGATTCCATCAAGTAAATAGAGCATTAGAAAAAATAATTTTATTTCCTTGCTAAACTAAATCCATTAAGAGTAATACAAGTAGAACGGAGGACAAAGGGTGAGCTGTGGCCCGGCTGATCTAGGCTGTGTTCAGGGAAGCAGGTCTTCTCCAGGTGCCGGGCCAGTTACAGCTCTGCTGTAAGCTGCAGGCTGGTTCGGGACTGTTTCACTTGTCTCTCAGTGCGTACAGATCAGCTGAGGGAATAGACTGTCCTGCTCATCGTCTTTGCAAGGCAGATGTGGAAGCTCTTAGAGCGGGTATAAACATGCAATGCCTTATGGGCTAGGATCGGGATTGGTATATGGGTGTGTCTGCCCACCATTTATTGGCCAACAGAAGTCCCTTGGTCAAGGTCAACATCAATGGGATAAGAGAGAAAATGCATCCCATGAAGGTCAGTATGTGCTTGGGTTGGGGAGGGGAAAAGACTAAAAAATAATTCTGCTGAAAAATAGTGTAATCTATCATGACTATTTATATTTAAAAGAAAACCTTTATTTTTGAATTTGGGCCTCTACACATGAATTATTTAAACTTCGCCTTTTCCACTGAGCTGGTTAATTATAAGTATGTTAGATTAGCCAGAACGACCGTCTTCAGTAAGACAGGTACCTGGGAGACTTGGAAAGATCAGTGGGTGGACTGTGGAGTGCAGCTGAGTCTTTGCCCTGCCATTTGAAGAAGGGGCTTGTGGGTGGGTCTGCAGCTCTGATCTGGCCTCGAAGCCATACATGGAGCTGCCTGAAACAGTCCAGGCAGGCAGGAATTCCGCCTCAGCAGATGTGCACATGACTTCACTGCTTCCATCCCAGCATCACCTCTCCCCTGTCACCAACCGGCAACCCACAGCAAAGGATGCCTTTCTGATCATTTTGCGCTCATTAAATGCAGCTGTCACAACAGTGGATGTGAGGATACGTGCAAAACTTTCCTGCCACGTCAAAATAAAGCTAAAAAGCTTTTTAGAAAAGAGCCGAAGCCTTTGAAGCTTATTCTCAAGGAATATTGGAAATACATGTATCACCTTTTGCTGTTGACAACAGAAAGTGTTCCATCGCTGCACAAATTAAATCTCTTCCCAGAATAAAGAGGCATCAGTCATCAAAATTCTGCAGCAGAAAGCGTTTGGCCAACCAGTTGGGGTTCAGTTGTACTCTTCTTGGGTTTGAGTGGCCTGAAGGTTCCATAGTCACTGCACTGGTTGATCCCTGCTAGTGGTTTTAGTGGGGTGGAGTAGTTCCCTGACTTTTGAAAGAATGAAATGCACAGACACAGAATGCACAGACATCCGCACCTCCTTAGAGAAGTAGAAGAAACAAATGAAGAAGGGGTTAACCCAAACCCACTGCATCAGACTCTGGGTGGAGGTGAAGGCCTTCCAGGATTTGGTGTGGTGATCAGAATCCACTTACCAACCCACAGGCCTGCAGGAACAGGAAAAAAGACTATAATCAGTGCTCTATGCTTCTTGACGCAGCACCTCCTGCGTTTACTGACAATCTTGACTGCTTGACCAGCTCAGAAGTGGGTGAGCTGAGATGCCTGCCAGTTTCCCCTGGGCTGGGTGATGGGTCATCGGCTGTGCTCGCTCAGACCCACTGCCCATCTCAATTCTGATCACAGTGGTGATCACTCCCTGTGTGGCATCATCTGCTCACACATCCCCATGAGCCTGGGAGTGTGAGTAAGGACTGGCTTTACCATCACATGTTTGGCCTTACTAGGGTGATGCAGGACTTGGGCCAAAAAATGGCGAAGAAAAGAGCAAGGTGATCAATGACAACTTCAGGGGTTGGGTAGGCAGGTCTCGCAGCCAGATGTCGCTTGTGCACACCTGGGAGCACAGGTACAGCTGTCTCAGCCTCCCCTCCTCCACCTCTGGCTCCTGGCCCAGAGGCGGTGCTAACTGATTAAGTAAGAGAAGTTCTTGTCTCCTGTGTGAGTGTATCAGTCAGGGTCCTGCCCGGGACAACCTACTTCACTAGACATTTCCTACCTCTCTGTCTCCACCTCAGCTCCCCTTTGGACAGGGCCTGAAGGGAGCAGCAGAATGCGGCTGGCCATAAACAAAGAAGAGCAAGGACAATAGTTTGGTGACCGGCACTGTGAGAGCTGAGTGTCTGAGCAGCTCAGGTACCTCTTCTGTCACATCTTGCGCATCACAGCTAAATGAAGCGAAGCCGGCACAGCTCTGGGGCGTGCTGGTCACCTCCGTCTCATCCCGTGGTCTTCTGATGTGGGTGACCTTGCGGGTGACTGCAAGGAGGAAACTAGGAGATTGAGATACTGTCTCCACCGGATGCCACACCGTGAGGACACACCCAGGCCAGAGAGCTGATGAATGCAAGGAATTGTGGGGAAACCTAGAACTGCCTGGTGTTTTAGTTCCTGTGAGAGGCACTGGCTGCACGTCTGAAAGGAATGTAGAAGAAAAAACTGAGGGTCGGAGAGCACCGAGTCTGGCAGTTTCGTGGTCTGAGGTGAGCACAACTGGGAGCAGGGGCCCATTGTCTGTACCTCCTCTTGCAAAGTGAGTAATTCACTTACTTCCTGGTTGCTTTGTCTGTACAGAAGTGCATTTTGACTAGATTTTCTTGCTAATTTGAATTTACTTGATTTTCTTTATAAACTCTTATCAACAAATCAGGAAGCTTTGGTCGTGTGCCTGCATGTGCCAGGCATCTGTACCAGGAACCTTTGCCAGGAACACCTGTCCCCGCTGGTGGTGCTGTGGTTGGCTCTGTCTCTCCTTCCTATGACTCACCTTGACTGTCCCTCCCAGAAGCTTTTCTTAGAGGTCCAGTCTGGAAGTTGGACTCATCTTCTGTATCATTTTTTGTCTTAGGTCTTGTTATTTTCTCTGCCTGACACTGTTTATAATTTGGAATTAATTTAGTGGCCTGTGATCAGAATTTATTATTTGTTTGCTCCTCCCCAAGGGTAGGGCCAGTGTCCATATCCTGAGGTTAGCACAGTGCCTGGCACATCATAGAAATGACTTGTGAGCATGTCTAAACATATATGCATGATGCATAGAATAACGTTAAAAAAGACCTACTCCTTTTTCTCAAAGACTTTAAAATATTGGGAGGAGCCATATACACAAGTAAGAGACAACACAATATTGCAAGACAATTCCTTTTTAGAGTGACAGCAATAACCCGGACAGAGGGCAGTGGGTGAGCTGGGATGTCGTGAGGGTGGGCTCCGTTGTTCAGGGGAGGAGGCTGAGCAGAGAGGATAGTGGTTTGTGGTGGACATAGGAGAGCATCCACCCACTTCTGAACAATGCTCGCCCCACTCCCTGCGATTTTGGACCTCCAGCCAAGATGAGCGAGTGTGTCTGAGTGTGCATGAGCATGTGCACATGTGCATGTAGAGTGTGTGTGTGGCCTCAGCCTGAATCCTATGGTAATTTTGGTGTCCTGGAGGGTCTGGTGGTCTGAGGCGAACCTCGCTGGGCACCTTCTGGTCTTGTCTCATTTTGCCTCCAGCCCTAGCTGCTGCTCCCTAAAGCCAAGCTGACTGCCCCCCCTCACCCCCTGCCCTGGCCTCTGTCATCATCAGGGAGTGACAGCAGCTTGCACCCATTCCAGGCAGCACAGACAGTACGTGATCATGTTATACATGCCTCTCTTAACAGTGCTGTACATGTACCTTTAATTTTGCTGAGATTCAGTATAATGGGAAACATTTTTGAGATTTTACTGGAACTCCAGAGAATAACCCAGAGCGCTCAAAGAGAGCTAAGGGGTCTACCCGCCCCGGCCTTGGCAGTCTGTGAAGGAGTTGGCTGAGGGGGTGAGGGCAGGCCAGCACCGGACCTGGTGAGGGCCACCCCCACCCCCCACCAGGCGTTAGAATGTGTTTTTCATTAAGGAATGCTTCAGAAAATGCACCCACTGCCCCCAATTCCCTTCTTTGAAAGATGGAAACTTTAATGTGCAGTTAATTAAACGTTATGTTGATTTGCAAGCCCTGAGCTCTCAGAGGCCTCGGGGAGGTGGATGCAAGCTTGGAAATCAAACAACGGAGGACGGCTCTCCCCCATCTGACCACAGAGCAGGCGGCACTGTTTGCTTCAGAGACCCGGGGGGTGGTCAGGGCGTGCCGTGGCCAGGACCTCGCTCTGGGCCCGGCGGGGGCCTGCTGTGTTTACAGTGGGGAGGACCAGACCCAGCTGTGGGAGGCCCCTGGCCCAGTCCCACCTGCTGAAGCTGCCTGCTCTCAGAGAACCGCCCTGGTAAGTACTTAGCTCTTTGGGATGAGAGGAGCTGGCCGTGCTGGGATTCTTTGCACAGCCTGCAGGCCTCATGGGCACAATCACGGTGGGAGCAGACCAGAGGCTGAGGCGGTCAACGGTCAAATCCACCCCACCTCTGGGCATCCGCAGAGCCCTGTGAGTAAACGAGGCAGATGGGGCTTGGAGGAGATGGATGCAGGGCGGGAGGCTGAGCGGGAGCTCCAGCTGCCTCCCCGCTCCCTGTGCTCCCTGCTCCGAGTAGAGATGCAGAATGTCGTCAACTGCTTCAGAGCCTGTTCTCACAAGAGCAACTCGGGCTTGCTCCAGACAGCTAGCACCTGTCAGCGCGACACACTCATCAACCGTGTGGCCCTTGCCACAGGCACAGCTTCTGCCGTTACCGTGACAGCGAGCAGGGTCCCGCTGCCTGCCACTGCCCTCCGCCCAAGTCCAGGACAACAGGGCCCCGCTGCATCCCATTCAATCCACAGCCCGAGCATCCTGGCCAGCTCCCTCCCTGCAGCTCTTCTGTGCGGTCATCCTGTGAGGCCCGGGCTGGCCAAGGTTCCAGGCTGCCTTGGGGAAGAATTGGCAGCGTCACTATATCCCTATTATGAATGAAAAATTTAAACCCCAGCTGATAAACATATTTTTTTCACACTGAATTCATCAGGAATACATTAACATTTTCTAAAAGGTAAAGACAGAGAAAAATGGAAGAATCCAAAGGAGAACACTAGGATGTATTTGGCCAGTAGGATTCCTGCTTCCATCCGCTCATCCCATGAGTCAGAACGTCACCCTGCAGCAGACACTGGGGAGCTGGCTGTGGAGGGGTCCGTGTGCCGGTGTCAGAGCCGCTCACCCGGGAGGGGATCTGGATGGGACTCAGCGCCACGGCAGAGGGCCTGCAGGAGGATCCAGGCAAAACAGGCGCCGCGGCATCAGTTGGAGCATGTGTGGAGGAGCAGCCGGGCGGTGGTGGCACATGGCGCAGCGGGTGCGGCCCGAATCGCAGGCCCGCAGGAGGGGGAGCCTGGCTGCGTGCTTTGCCGCTGTCAGCGGGGCCAGCGGCACAGGCCGCGCCGGAGATCACCAGAAGAGCGAAATCGCATCTGTGTGCATGCCAAGACCAGAGCTGCTGTTGGGCTCTGCAGTTGGCAGGTGCCACTGTCTCCTTCTGTGATAATAATTGTTCCTAAATTAGGGAAATTATGAATGGATCCCAAACCCATCTGCTTAAAATTCCAGCATGGTGACATTTTGTAGTAAACAACAATGGTGACACAATCACCGGGATGCTTATTGCAAGAGTGACTCCATTCTTAAATGGACATTTAACCTTGTTCTGGCAACATCCCACAACCAGTGAATGTCTTAGCTAAAACTTCCAGCATGGCAAGCAAGTACATCAAGTTTTACCACGGAAGAGACAGGAAGGACAGTGGTTGCTTGAGTGCATGCTCTTCATTCATCGTTCGCCTGCTTTTCCGACCAGGCGCCTCAGTGGGACCTCCCTAGGAGCCAGCCGGTGCTCCCGGACACAGAGTGACCCCTGCCTTCCAGGACTCAGCCTCACAGGGAGGACGGGAGATTTACAGCTAAGCTGCCAGGAGACGCCCCAAAGGAGTGAGAAACCCTTTGCAATTGGCCCATAAAGTTAGGGGGACTTACACCTAAGAGACACAGGCAGGATGGAGGGAGAGAGGGCAGTGCCTTTGGCCCCTCCCACCTGGTGGACACTCTTGGCTCCGTTGCTTCCCAGCTGTCTATAAATGGTGGACCTCTTCAAGCCACAGCTTCCTTGCTGATGAAAAAGAGGGCAATGCCTCTTCCCATGATGCTTTGAGACTTCAATGAGAAATTTGATAGAACATGCCGGGCCCCTAAGGTAGGGTGTGTTCAGATGGTGGCAATTTGTGTCCCTGGGGGACTGGAGCCCAAAAAGGAAATCTGGGTCCCAATTCCCCAGCTTAGAGCCGGCTTGGCAAGACAGTGCCCAGGGTTTGTGCTGCATAAAGAACAGTGTAGACATTTTGGTAAGTAATGGAGGGCAGAGGGGAGGACAGTGAGCTGCCTGCTGCAAGACCAGGAAAGACTGGGGCCAACTGGAACAGCCATTCTGAATGTCTGTCTTGAGTTAGGAGGAGTGGATTGTGACATTTGGAAAGTAAAATGGACAGGACTGGAAAGAGATGCACAGAGAGACAAGGAGACAGGGAAAGAGAGGGGGATTAGCGAAGGAGAAAGAGAGTGTCAGGGCTAGGGAATGAAAGAGAGAAAGAGATGGAGAGCGAGCGAGAGGGAGTTGGGGGAGATGCTGATGATGAGGCTGATGGTGATGAGACTGAGATGAAGAATACAGCAAGGAGGGCTGAGGGGGAAGGTGTGAGGAGGGGCACCCCCTCTGGGTGGGAGGCACTGGGGCAGCACAGGCAGAGTGCTGACCCCAGCAGACGGGCTCCCATCCTCTCTGCACTTACAGTCAGTGAGGAGCCCTGTGCTTGATCCTTTTCTCTGACCGGCCTGAGGGGGTCAAATTCTTGCTAGAGGCATCCAGCCAGGCAGGGGTTGCGATGTGAGGGTCACATCAGGGAGTCCAGCTGCTCTCTTTCTGGTGGCACTTCGCTCGGTCTTGGCTTAAAGATCTCAGAAGAACAGCTCCAGGTTCTCCCACCAAAGTGTTCCTGGGGAAATGCAAAGAATGTGGACTTGCAGAAGTGACGGGATTTCACCATTTCTTCACAGGCTGGTGCAGAATCTTTAGTGGTCTAAAGCAAAGATTTCTGTGATGGGTGGTATAATTTAGCCACCCCGCCTCAGTACTTTGCAGTGAGCATTCCTTGAGCACTCTGTATGGGAGGGCCCAGCTGGAGACTGTCCAGTACTGTCTTTCATCCAATGCCCCCTCCCCCATGAGAGCCTCTGAGGGCAGGAAGGGTTTGAGAGTCTGTGTTATAGGTAGGGGCAGCTGGAGCACAGAGGTTATATAACCTGGCCACATAGCTAGGTATGGCTGGAGGTGAATTTTGGATCCTGATCTTTGGATTCTGACAATAGAGCTTGTTATGGTATAACCAGGGGCCCAGTGCACAAATTCATGTACTTTGAAGGGAACTGTGGGCCAGGATGCTGCAGTGGGTACAGGGGTGGGTGACAGCACCAGCCCGGCTGATGGTGCCGAACAATTGGGACCAGCACAGGGCACCAGCAGTGGGTGCAAGCAGCAGCTTCAGCACCAGCAGCAGGTGCTAGCTCCTGGCAGGACCACAGTGTGTGGGAGCGAAGAATTGTCAGTAACCACCAGAGGCTCGCCCCAATGACAGCGACTGGTGCTGCCCCACCTTGGTATGGTGCCCCCACTCACCTGCTCCACCATCTTGTTGTGACCAACGCCCACCATGTTCTGCACACGACCCTTGGTGGTTAGTGCACATCATAGTGGCTGGTTGTTCAGTTGTTCTGGTTGTTCCACTGTTGGATCTATTTGCATATTAACCTTTTGTTATATAGGATAGCCTATTGCCTCTTTCATACTTTTTGATTTTCAATGATTTTATTTTCCACTTGGTTGGGCACTTCAGCAAAAGAAGTTTTGGGGGAGCTCAGGAAGAAGTGCTAGGTGGAGAGAGAGGCTAGTGCCAAATTCATGGGCCATTTGTAAAAATCACAGGAGACCTCTTCTCACATTCAAGTGCATACTCCATACACCTGGAATGTCTTTCCTTCAGAACAGTGATGAGCAACATGCAGTACTTAAACTTTAGGAATATAGCCCTTGACCTAATAATTTCAGGGAAAAACATATTTCAGATTGTTGACTCCTTTGAGCACACACTTGTTAATTCAAGTTCAAGCAGCTGTGGCCCTCTGGCTGTGGCTGACCCTGGCATACAGAGGCCCAGGACCCCCTCCCAGAGATGTGACTTTGAGGCCATGTACATGCATCTAGTGCCCAGTGTGGGGTAAAGAGTCTAAGAGACACAGGCCTCACTCCTTGCCACACACATCCTCAAGGAAGAGTCCTGCCTGATGTTCCCTTTTCACTAGTTCACCAGAAGTTAGTGGATAAAGAAATCCCATCAGAGAGCATTTGCAACTTTTACTCTCCGGTGCTGTGATACTCCATGGGACACTCTAAGTTCCCACCCAAACAATAGGTCTCCTCTGGCCTTCACTTCTCTAATGATTGCAAATTAAACATGGATCGAACTTTTGTGTCTCTGTTCTGCAGTTGAAACCTTGTGCTTATTTAACTATAAATAGTTTATTCTTTTTTAATTTTTTAAAAATTTTATTAATTTAATTTCCCTTTCATGATTTATTTTTAAAATCTTTATTGTTGAGAGTATTACAGATGTCCCTCTTCTCCCCTCCCCCATTGGTTCCTGCCCCACCCCAGACCTTCCCCACCCTATTGTCTGTATCCATAGGTAATGCATATTTGCATATAAGATCTTTGTTTAATCTCTTCCTGTCCCCCACCTTTTTCCCTCTGAGAATCATCAGTCTGTTTCGTTTCCATGCCTCTGATTCTATTTTATTAACCAGTTTATCTGTTCATTAGATTTCTTATTCGTTTATTTTGAGTTTTAGTTTCAATTATTGGTAGATATGTATTTATTGTCATTTTATTGTTCATATTTTTTTTAATCTTTTTCTTTTTCTTCTTCCTCTTATTAAAGAATACCATTCAACATTTCATTTAATACTGGTTTGGTGGTGATGAACTCCTTTAGGTTTTTCTCTTCTGTGAAGCTCTTTATCTGACCTTCAATTCTAAATGATAGCTTTGCTAGGTAGAGTAATCTTGGTTGAAGGTTCTTGCTATTCATCATTTTGAAATTTCTTGCCACTTCTTTCTCATCTGCATAGTTTCTGTTGATAAGTCAGCTGAGAGTAGAATGGGTACTCCCTTGTAGGTAACTGTTTTTCTCTTGCTGCTTTTAAGATTCTCTGTCTTTAGCCCTTGACATTTTAATTATTACATATCTTGATGTGGTCCTCTTTGGGTTCCTCTTATTTGGGATTCTCTGTGCTTCCCAGACTTGAAAGTCTATTTCTTTCACCAGGTAGGGGAAGCTTTATATCATTATTTCTTTAAATAGATATTCAATATCTTGCTCCCTCTCATCTTTTAGCACCCCTATAATGCGAATGTTGGTATGCTTGAAGTTGTCCCAGAGGCTCCTTCATATTTTTGTATTCTTTTTTCTTTTTGCTTAGGTGTTTTTTCCATTCTTATATTTCAAATTATTGATTAAATTCTTGGAATCCTCTATTCTACTGTTGAATACCTGTATATTATTCTTTATTTCAGTCAGTGTATATTTAATTTTTGGTTGGTCCTTTTCTATGTGTTTGGCATTCTCACTAAGATCCTTGAAAACCTCACTAAGTCCCTTGAAGCTGTCATGAGTATTCTTGAGTAACCTTATAATTGTAGTTTTGAACGCTGTATCTAGTGATTTGCTTTCTTCCATTTCTTTCATTTGTAGAATATTTCTTTGTCCCCAAAGTGGCTTAGTCTCTCCAGGCACCTGAGTTGGGCACTCTAGGTAGGCCCCTCTGTGTTCACAGTCTTGTTGTAGTTGACACTTGATAATTGTGTCACTAGGAGGAATTGACCTCCAGGTCAATTGGTTGTGAGGACCAGCTGTGAATATAGTGGGAGAGCTACTGTGTAGGAGACACCTCTATGGAGCAGGGTTTGCTTTAGTGGGGCTTTGGTTTCACTGAGTCTTCCCCTTTAGTGTGTCACTTATGCATATGTAGAGTTGTAATCTGGTATGGCCTGATGCTGACCACTGTGTGTACTGGCTCTTGGGTCTCCAGGGAAGTGCAAAGTCATCCACTGCCTGGGGCCACCCAGTAGGAGCTATAGCAAGATCTACAGATTCCTCCTCTTTGTATTGTGTTTGGAAGTGCCCAGGTGAGGCCCAGTTGTGAAGCAAGGCAGGCTGTTGATAGTGCCAAGTCTTGGGCCTTATATTTATAGGTTTGGGGTTCCCTGACCCAGCTTCAGCTTATTTGAGACAATTTAGCAGAATCTTAAGCCTGAGCAAGGACAGGCCATTCATTGCAAAAGCTGCTGCACATAGATTGGGTGTGACTGAAAATTGGAGGAGGTGGGGTCTCAGGGAATCACCAGGGAGGAGCAACACAGGAACAATGACCTGGGGAAGTCCCAGCACAAGAACAATGACCCCTGAGAGCACCTCCATCTAGAAGAAAGCTGCTGCTGAGTTCCTGCCCCAATGCCAGACAATCCAGTCCCTCCTTATATGTATCTGTGTCCCTCAGAGCCTCCCCCCTGGTGCTGAAGCTCAGAGGAAGTGGGACCTTGTAAGTTCAATTCATGTGCCAACCCTTTAAAAGGAACAACTGGGTTTCCTTCTGCTTCATTGTCACTGAGGCACAATCCCCGCTGGTTTTTACAGCCCAAAGCTATAAAAAGCTTTGGGACCCTGGCCTGGGGGGGTCTCGTATGGGGCTGGGACACCTTGCTCTTCTGCAGAGAAAATCTCTCTCCAGTCTCCGTGTGCTTTCTTCTTTACTTCTCTAGTTATAGGACTTCCATTCAGCCAGTTTTCATGCAGTTCTGGATGATGGTTGCTCTATATTTTAGTTATAATTTTGATGTGGTTGTGGGAGGCAACTTTTACCTATTCCACCATCTTGGTTCTCCTTCTAAATAGTTCATTTTTAATATTTATTAAATAAGAGAACATTTCTTTCTAAAATCCTTTGTCTATCCTTCTTCTATACTAGTTCTTAGTGCCCAAAAATTTGTTGAAAATATAGGATTTTTCAAGTTCTGCATTTTATGCAACTTTTAGCCACATTTTCTTTCTCCTTGCCTGCCACCACCCCGCCCCCAACCTCAAACCCAAATGCAGCCAACAAGTCCTTCATGAATAGGGCAATATTAAAGATATTTGCACATACTATAAATATTCTCTATATGTAACTCATAAAAATATGCAAACCATAACATTTTTTTCTAAATTGTATTTAATGAGTAAAAACACACACAAAAACCACCACACACCCACATCATAGTTTAAAATTTTAATGACAAGAGTAAGGACAGTTATTGGTAAATGGCCACCAGGTCTGGCAGAAGATGGTAGGTTATGCTTTGATTCCAGAAACAAAGACCTGCCTGTGTCCATGGAGTAGAAGGTAGTGGAAGGCTGCTCACTCCACCCAGACTTGGAGGTATGTCTTGTGCCTCTTTCAATGGGAGAAAGTTCTTCTCAGTCTCAGGGTCCTGGGCTTCCTGTGGCTGGAAGTCACTTGTGGTGTTTCATGCAGCATTTAGGGTGCCTGTAGGAGGCTCCACCCTAACAGGCTCTCCCCACTGCTTTCACCCTCACAATAGGCCCAGGAGGAATGTGGTTATTATTAGGTTTGTTTTGTAGCTAAACATCAAGACAGAGTGTGACTAAGTGGTTCTTCTAAGTCCTCACAACTGGTTAATGGCTGAGCTGGCCTTTTACCTTTGAGGGCACTCTCTCTACCCTCATCCCCATGGCGACCTTGAGGGGATTCTGGGGAGAAGGTGTGGGGTTTGGTACCTGGAAATTGTCTCACTACGCCCCTCTCAAGCTGACTCCTGTGAGGGGGTGGCAGCCTGTCGGGCTCAGGGAGATGAGGTCTACAGAGAGTCACCCAGCCTCTGGCCACGTCACTGTGTCCCCACCATTCCTTTCTTCCCATCGACCCCAAGTCCTTCTCAGTCAAATTGAAGCCACTAGCTCTCATCCCTGTCAAACGGGGATGAAGAACAGAGATTACAATATAATATTCTCTGTATAAATCCACAGGTTGATCAGAAATAAAAGCAAGTGTTATATGCATGCACAAGACACACACACACACACACACACACAACAAACAACCTAATTTCCCTACAAGCTTCCACTGCAATAGTAAAAAACTCATAGTTCTGCCTTTAGGATTTTTCCCCTTTTGGAAACTATTCCTTAGATTATATATAAATTAACTTTTAACTTACCATAAATAATGTTTCTTAGTTGATACAATTTCCATATGTATGTTATACAGTAAAATAGTCAAACTTTAAGTTATGAGTTTTAGAAGTCTTGCTAATAAGCTTTTGCAATTAGGAATGAGAACATCTTCCTATAGAAAATCATGCCATAAATACTAAATTCTTGGGAAGAGAGTGTCCATGAACTTGAATTATATCACGTTGTCTATCTAAATCTTAAAGCATCAAGAACTAGGTTTTTAAGCTGGGGAACACATCAGCACAGCGGCAGTCTGAGCTGCACTAGAGGATCTGCTGCCCACGGGCTCTGCTGTCCTATTTTCCTTATGGATTGTGTCTGGTGTCTGCGCATTTGTATTAGATTCTATTTTGAACAGAACCAGGACCCTCCAAGTGGACAGCTGACCTCCAGTGGGGAGGGCCAGGCCAGAGTGCTGGGCGCGGCAGGAGGAGAGAGGTGAGGGCAGGAGTCATCGCAGCCAAACCACACCTGCCAGCTCAGATCAGCTGCCCGCTCTTTTCCTGGTGCCACTCTGACCAGCACAGCTACCAGCAAAATGCAGAAACGTGGAGCAAGAGAAGACAGTGCAGAGGCCCGGAGGTGACTTCTGGGGGCAAGAAGTCACTTTGATTTTGCCCTAAAGGAGAGATGGCAAGAAGGATAAAGAGGAGGGAAGAAAGGGAGAGAGGAAGAGAGAGGAGCAGAGAGAAAGGAAAGTGAGAGGAAGTGGGAGGAGAGATAGGCAGGGCAACAACGGTCAGTGTCTGCAAAACAAGCAGACAACTGGAGGTGGAGGGGTCTCAGTTGCTAAAAATCTGCTAGGAGATTTAGCCCCTAAAAGCTGGCAGCTGGCACCTGTCGCCGCCTCACTCTCAGCACAGGCACCGAGAGCGGACTGGGTCACAGGAATGGACCACACTTGTTGGTGTCCTAGACATTGTCCCCATGGTCTCCTTCCATCCCCATGCGGGTGTGCCCGCTCAGGCCTCTGCAGCCTTCTCTCCCCCTGCCGCCATTGCACTGTCTCCTGCCCGGGGCCTCAGCAGCCCCCATCCACAGAGCAGACGCCAAGCCCTCCATGCTCCGGCTTCTGGCCTGTGCCTGCCTTGCCTGCTGCCTCTCCTGCCACCATGACCTTGAACCCGGGGCCTTGGCCGCTCAGAAGAATTGGCGGTTTCCCCAAACAAACCAGGCTTCTTGCGGTGTTGCTCATGCAGCTTTCTCTGTCTGGGCAGTAAAAGCCATAGCCTCTTTGGGGGCTCCCGGGAGCACCAGGTGGGGCTGGCCTTGACCCTCCGTGGCCGGCCCCTGGACCATCTCCACTTTCCAGAGAACCGAACCAGAGCCTGGGCAGGTGCTCGGCTGCGGGGAAGGCTGCCCTGTGTGCACATGTGTATCAGATGAGGAGAGAGAGGAGAGAGCGCCGATGACCATTTAGCACCTACTATGTACCAGCCATGCTGGGCGCAGACATGCATTCCCGATCGGAGATGCTATGATCCGAACACCACACTGTCCTATTTGTCTGAAATAGAGACGTTTGATCAATGTTTAGTTGGAGGAGAGACATTCTGTCTCCTGCAGACGTTGTTGATGTTGTTTGACGCCGAAGCATCCTCTGGTGTGATGATAAAGGAGCTTCTCTCACCTGCTCCTCTCCCATCTTCAATCTTCTTTTCTCCCCCTTTGCTGACAGTTGTCTGTCTTTGCAGGAAGAGCTCTGGAGAACTGGGAAGAGAGGAGGAGGGGGAGAGACAGAAATGCGGGTGTTTTCAAGAAGCAGGAGAATAAAGGTGTGTCCGGTGTCATTTGCAGCCTTGTCAGGTACCATTTCTTTAGACGTTTTGCTTCCCTTCCCCATGCCCAGCTGGCTCTTCATCGTTTTTTAATATCTCTGGGGATGGGAACGTGAAAGTGAACCGTGGGTCAAGGCCGGGAACGGGGTTTCTGGGGTGCTTTGTCTGAGCCTCACTTGTCTCTGGGTTCGTCCCTGCTCTCCCCGGGAGCACCTTTGCTGGCGCCGGAGCCCGCTCACCATTCCGGTCACACATGGTCCCTGGATGGCTGCCCCGCACCTCCTCCCACCATTTCCACTTCAAACTGCCACCCGCCTGCTCTTGATCAATTATTTAGTAACACTGGCCACTTGCGAGCTTTTCTGAGCTCATATTTTATGTGAAGGTCCAATTTTTTAATCCAAATTTTCTTTCTCTGAATCCTTGAGTAGATTTCTAGATGAAATGCTGCTGATTCCTTTGAGCCCCTGGCACCAGGACTATCAGCTGCCCTTCGCAGCCGCCCACCTGGCCGTTTAGCTCTCAGGACGAGTCCACCTGGCTCCACCCCATCACAGCCTCCCCGGGCTCCTCAGGGGAGCCCCACTTCGAATAAGCAAAGGAAGGGCTTTGGAGCCCACAGCCCCAAGGTCTCTCTGCCTAACTACTGACTGAGCCCATGAGAAGCAGTGGGAGGGACACGGGCTTTAGAACTCAGCAGTGTCTGGGTGTGTTCCTGGTTCAGGCACCGGCTGCCTTTCTTGTGTGAGGCGCTGGGCAGGTCATGGGATCTACTGAGACATACTTCCTGGGTTTCCACAGGGTGTGGAGCTGTATGGGGGCGGGAGTTGAGAAGAAAGCATGAAGCAGCACCACCTACAACACATACTGCCTGTAGCCCAGAAGGCAGCTGGTGCACCACGGGTTTACTCCTGACCCGCTCAGACACTGCAAGGATCGGGTGGCACAGACTCCGCCCCCAAGAGCTGTGGCATTTGGTGGTGGTGACCGCCCCGCGTCAACTCTCCCGCTGCTAACGTTCCCCGCCCAGGTTCTCTGAGGCGGAAGCTGGGGTTTGTCTTGGAATTCCAAGTGTAAAGCTTCTTGGTTGTGTGATTTTGAAAGAAATTATTTAATTTTCTTGGGCCCCCATTTCATTGTCTGCAAAATAGTCTCAATGAATCTTGCCTTGGGGAGACATGGGAACAAATCAAATGAGAATGCCGAAGACACCTAGCCCTTGCAGGCATGAACAGATAATTTTTCTTCTTGACATGATGTTAATGTCTGTCCATAATAAGCTCTGATCAAGCCTCAGAAAAGGAAAAAGTAGAAGCAAGGTTCAGATTTTTAAATTTTGTTACTCAATGTATTGTTAGCTTTTAAAGGAAATAAGGCACCTCCTTTACCACATAGAAAACAGAATCTACAATTATTTTGGCAGAAAAAACAGCATAAAGACAACTGACATTGATTTTCTGTGCATATTGTGTCTCGTCTCTCATTTTACAGTTTTCAGAAACCAAAGTCCATCTGTCTCTAAAGACCTTTCTAGTTTCTGGAAAGAAACCACTGCCCCGCTCTAGCAGCCCTGTTTGTTTGTCTGACTCAGCGCTGTTCTGTGGGCACGTGCGGGAGGCGGGAGGCAGGAGGCAGGAGCTGATTGATGGCTGCCCTGCCCTGGCAGGTTACAGGTTAACCGCCATCACAGGCCGCCCTGCTCTGCGAATCTCATCACGCCTCCCGGGCTCCTCAGTGGTGAAATCCCCACAGGGGAGAAGGCGAAGCTTGCACTTGCTCATGTATGCCCATGTAAGAAGAACAGCCAATTCACGTGGGCCTCACGGAATTCCTGCTGCAGGGTGTTCACCATCCCGAATTCATCTGAGAGCTGCTGCTCGCAAGGCCGTTATCTGCACACTGAATCCTGGGTGCGAGGCCGTGAAAATCCTGATTTATTTCCCAGCCCAGGTTTTTCCATTTCATTTTCTTATTCATTCTAGACCGCACACTTCTTATTTAAATACATGTCCCCTTACTCTGTGAGGTGCAGAGTGCAGATCTGCTTTTAGGTACCAGGAGGCCTCCTCCTCCTGGTACACATTGCAGTCCCCACAGTTCAGCTCCCAGCCACGGGTCAGGTCCTCCCAGACCCGGGCCAGGTCCTCCCAGCTCCAGGCCAGGTCCTCCCAGCCCCAGGCCACGTCCTCCCAGCTGCAGGGCCAGGTCCTCCCAGCTGCAGGACAAGTCCTCCCAGCTGCAGGGCCAGGTCCTCCCAGCCCCGGGCCAGGTCCTCCCAGCTGCAGGGCCAGGTCCTCCCAGCTGCAGGACAGGTCCTCCCAGCTGCAGGGCCAGGTCCTCCCAGCCACAGGCCAGATCGTGTTGCAGCCAAACCTCCTTTCCAGGTAGCAGGAAGCTCAGGTATAGGTGTGTGTTGGGGCCACGGTTTCCACAATTTGAAATATCAAGAATGATCCCCATGCCTACTTTCTAAAAGTTGTCAAGAAGATTGAGTGGAATATCATGTGAGAGCTGGGAAAAGAAGCCAGTACAACAGGCAGGTGTTTAGGAGAATCCCTGCCCCTAAAGAACAGATGAGCTGGACTTCCAGGGCTAAACTGGGTGTGCAGCCCCAGGAGGGGGGAGAGGGGGGTAGGCTCTGCCAGTGACGTCCATCAGTCATGGAGGATAATGGCACAGAATGGCCAGTGTGCCTCCTGCTGCCAGCCGGAACTGCTTCCCATCTCTCCGCTCTCTTCCCCTGGCCAGTGGGCAGCACTGTGCCAGCTGGCAGCACCTCTGAGACCAGGCGTCTGGGTGAAGGAGCCCCTGAGTGCAGGGGTGCTGCCGGCCTGGCCGCTGGGGGCAGCTGCCCTGCCTTCAGGGGTCCCAGGGTAAGCCAGCAGGCTGGGTGGGGCCTGGGAAACGCTGAGTGTGTGTTTGGGATGAGGGGAGGCCAGCAACCTGTTTCAAACAATAAAAATCTGGGGGATGAATTTCCACGGCTGGATGAGGTGTTCCTCGGGCCAGACCTGGGCAACATGGTCCAGCTCTGCGTTGGCTCCCGTTTGTCATTTCATCAACTCTGTAGGCACTTAGGATGCCCAGGCAAGATGGCAGCAGTAGGACTGGCATTCAGCCTTCATTTTGAAGAACATTCTTCATTTGAAGAATGGGGGCGAGCTTATAAGACTGGTAAAGCAAGATGAATGGCACAATACATGCTAGCACAGCTGAGGAGAAATACAATGAACAGCGAAGGCTGGTGAAGCAGTAACGCTGTCAGCTGCCACAGAGGCAGAGTAAGTCACTCTCTGATGATTGCGTTGGACAGTGCTCGAAACAGAATGAGCATGGCTCTGACAGGACAGGGGCTGGTTTCCATTTTACTTAATGAGCTGGAGGTGGGTGGTCAAGGGTCCTGCCGGTCTCACCCTCAGGTCTTGCCCTCTCTCTGCCAGAGGGAGGCACCACCACTTGCTTCTTTCTTGTGGTCTATTGCAAGCTTCCATCCCCAAGGACACCTCTTGCTCCATGGGGACTGCTCTTGAGCAGCCATCACACCTGCATTCCTGCCTGCAAGGAAGACGGATGGAGATGTGGCAACGGGCAGATGCCTGCCGCTTCTTAAGGAAGGTTCCAGGAGCACAACACAACACTGTCACTCATGTCCCGCTGCTGGGCCTGGCCATGTGGCCACACCTGGCTGTCATTCTGCTGGCCAGTGCCCCGCCAAAGCCCAAGTACTGCAGAGGAAGTGGAGATCAAACTGCTGTGTGATCTCAGGGCTTCCAGGAAGTGCCCTTGGCCTTCACTTCCTTTCCACATCCCCACTCTCCTCAGCAGATCCGAAGATTTCTCCCCAGCATCAGGTCTTTCTTTAAGACAACGAGGCTCTCTTATGCCGTGACTTCTCCGCGTGCTGCCAGTGCCCCAGTAGGGCGCCTGGTACTAGCTGTCCCCATGCTCACACCCCGAGTCCAGCTGAGCTGGGACACAGTGCTACCTCCCAGCCACCATCTCTTCCTGCTGTCCATATTCACGGGAGCTTTTACCACAGCCAGTGTTTGCTGAGGCTGGCTTATGCATTTTGTAGTCATAGTTTCATAGTCTCTTCTCATTTAGCTGCCAACACAGCTCTGGGAGACGGGAGCTTTCCATAGAGAGGGGCTGGGCCTGGATACACGCCCTGAGGCGGCTCTGCCCAGCTCTGCCCAGCTCTGCCAACTCCACGTGCCACGCCTCCCTTCCTCCCGGCTGACCTCGGTGGAGCCGGCACTCAGGCTGGTGGCTGAGGAACTTTCTCTGGGTCCTGGTCTCAGAGCGGACCAAGGCCGTGAGGTGGGAGAAGCCAGACTCCAATCCCCATGAAGTGGGGCAGTCCTGTCCGTTCCATTAGGGAAAGGAGGTGGCGTTTGCTGTCTTGCGGGGTGTTCAGGAGATGGAGGTGCATGCACTGGGAGGGGCACCAAAAGGACCCCAGCCACATCTCCCTAACGGGGGCATCGCCGGAGGCTTCCCAGCCCCGGGCCAGCGCAGCCGAAGGCACTTTCCTTGCAGTCCAGGTGCCAGGGGCTCCTGCTCTAAAGGGTCTGGCCAGACTCACTTGGAATCCTCCTTCCGTGGCCTCGGGAGAGTTTGGACTCCTTCGGGTAATGTCCTTCTTACTAGCTCTTGCTTCCTGAGGCCTCCTTCTCGCTTCAGTCCCTGAATGCCACTTTCTCAGTCCACGTCAGTGATTTCCATCGAAGGCCACTTTGCACACATTGTGTTTGCATTTAGTTGCTTAATCAGAGGCTGCGATCCCGAGGGAGGTCCTGCCTCTGGGAAGGAGCCTTCTGCTGCCCACACTCCTTGCCTTTCCTCTCTCCCCTGCGTGACTGCAGCTTCCTTTGTCTCACACATGATTGGCCAGCATTTGTGAATTTATATCCCGCCACCTGTTAAAGTGCTTTCCTCACCCAAACTAATTCCTCACACTATAAGAGATCTGGAGAATTAAAGTTTCCTTTCCTTTTCTTTCTTTCTTTCTTTTTCTCTTTCTTTCTTTCTTTCTTTCTTTCTTTCTTTCTTTCTTTCTTTCTTTCTTTCTTTATTTTTTTAAAATGTATTTTATTGATTTTTTTTACAGAGAGGAAAGGGGAGGAATAGAGAGCCAGAAACATTGATGAGAGAAAAACATCGGTCAGCTGCCTCCTGCACACCCCCTACTGGGGATGTGCCCGCAACCAAGGTACATGCCCTT
Source organism: Nyctalus aviator (assembly GCA_036971965.1). Classification (NCBI taxonomy): domain Eukaryota; kingdom Metazoa; phylum Chordata; class Mammalia; order Chiroptera; family Vespertilionidae; genus Nyctalus; species Nyctalus aviator. The sequence continues at coordinate 8,343,183 of CM072932.1, forward strand.
GACCGGAATCGAACCCGGGACCCTTCAGTCCTCAGGCCGACGCTCTATCCTAACCGGTCTCGGCAAAAGTTTCCCTTTCTTGTTACCCTCGATGTTTGGTGGCTAGATGGATACAGCAGAAATTAACCTACATCTTCAGGGGAGGAAGAGATGGCATGGTGCTCTGGGAAGTGGATGATAAAAAGCCTGGGCCTCACTGTGGTCCTGAAAGATGGAGCATCGGGGTCATGGTAAGGTCATTACCCCTGAAGTAGCAGGACTTCCTGCAGTCTTCAGATGTGGCAGCCACCTGCAATTCTGAAGCTGGTTACAATGAAAACATCTCCTCCACATTGTGAGAGCTTGGCCCTTGGTGGGAGTGGTGGAAATGTCCAGTGCTTTCCACTTCTGGTGTCTTTTCATTCCTGAGCCCAGGGGAAGACCCAGTCTTCCTTGAAGGTAGTGAGAATCCATGTGACTAGTACTGCCCCAAAGGCTATGAGCCACGTGTTGAAGGAATAGCATTGCAAGACAGGAGGAGCCAGGATCCCTGAGACACTAGATGGATGGGAGCCCTGCTAACTGCATTGGCTTGGCAAGCACAAGCGGTAAACTTCTAGTAGGTGATGGGCCAGGCACCGAACTGGAATGTGAACAGAGAGAACAGCCCCTACCGTTTTGGTCTTTAGACCAAAGCATAGTACAGTATGTCCCACCATATACAGTTAATAAGGGATGTACAGATTTTACTCAGCTCGACCCCTGAGATAGTCCTGGGTGTCTGATAGATTCCCAAGTTACGATGGCCAGGGGATGTTTTGGTATTAGAAGGAAGGATTTTCTATATCCATTACTTTTTTTCTGTTGTGTTTTTAAGTGGCTTTGATTTCAAAGAGAATAAGTGATGAAGTGACAGGTATTCAGCATAAACACCAAAAAACAGACTTGGATAGAAGATGATTGCCTGATTGATAAGCTGTTCGGGTGTTCCCAGGGGTTAGTGAAAAGAAGAGTGTGGCGCCGAATCCAGAGGCCGCCATGTTATCCTTCACAGCAGCCAAGAACCAGGGCTCGGCTTCCAATAGGCAGCACCAAACACAACAATGAAACACATCACGCCAAACTAACCTCCGGAGGATTCTCTTTGTCCGTTCTGTTCAAGTCTGCAGTCTGTTCCGAATACTGGCCAAATGGGACTATGGTGAGAGAAGAGGGGAGGTAAGGCCACCCAAAGACGGTGCAGGCAGCAGGAAATTCACATTCTGCTCTTAGAAGCTTGAAGGTGCCTAATACAGCATCTTGCCAATAAAATGGGAGCAGAGTGATAGGATATATTTCTTGGCCTATAGACAGACTTTCTCTTTATTTGCTACTAAAATCAGTGTGAAGTGAATATTTGTTGATTAGAGACTATGAGTTAAGAATGAACATGGCAATTAGTAGTAGAGATTGTTGTATAGAAACTCATCATGGCTTGGAGAAAAAGTGTGTGAATCTTCGTCAAACTACCTTCTCCAGCACAGGTCACTCACTGCATAGAGAATGGGAGGATCTGAGATTGCTCAACCTGTATTCACTGCGTATAAGTCCCCAGGATGATCCAAGTTCAATTCTCAGTCTTTTATTCTCTGATGACATTCTTGTGGACAGGGAACTCCGGCCCGAGTAGCAGCTGGCTGCAGCTGTCTTCTTTGCTTCTTGTAATGAGTCCACAAGGGCTGCTTCTAGAAAACCCTTTATAGAGGGAAGCACGGCAGTAACACTCGATATGAAAGGATGTACTTTGTTAGAAAGGAGACCTCTTTCTAACTGCTGGACCAAGAGACAGAGTTTCCGTCTAACTAAATGCCACAACTCCAATCCAACTTTCAGAATTTCATGTTCAAAGATGGAGAGAGCCCTCTGGAGCTGGGAGCTCTCAGAGAGGGAAGGTTTGCTGACGCCCTCAGCAGAAGCCAGGTACTGTCTGTGTGTCCGGCTGTCCTGCCTCTGGCAGATGGATGGTTTCAGGGTGCTGGGGCTATCACAGCAGTTCTCTGGGGGATGGGCTGCCAAGGTTTGCTTGTCTTGTTGAGCTAGAACGTAATGAATGAAATCTTTCTACTGTTTTCTTCCCAGGATGCTCTCCAGGAAGCTCCCAGCAGGCTGACCCAGAGGGCAGCAGCCTGTGCATGAGCTTGCTACCCATGGGGATTTCTTCTTCCTTTTCTCATACCTTGTGAAGGCCACATTTTCCACTTCTGGACTTCTTACCAACTTTTGAAACGAGTGGCTAGAAACTAAAGTTATTCCAGCATTGACTATGAGGTCTCAGGATTCCCATGGCTACTTTTCCTCAAGATGAATATCAGGAAGAGTTTGGCAGCAAGCTATATGATAAGGAAGGAGCACTGGAGTGGGAGTCCAAAGGCATTGCAAACTGGGGCACCTCTCTGAACTGTATTCTCATCAATTATAGACTTGAGAGAGGATTAAAAATGCACCGAATGCCATTCCTGTGGGTCCTGAGGATTTGCCCAGAGCAGAAGCACGCATGGGCAGGCGTGAATTTGTATGTCTCCCCCTGCGCTTTACTAGACGACTTTGAGAGAGTTTTGAATTGACCTAGTAATTACACTATCTTAATTTCATATTGAAGACACAGTTTCAAAGACAGAACCATGAGACTCGCACACTGGCTGACTTCCAGCCTTCTCCTAACAAAATAGATGAATTAATCCAGACAATTACTGTCAAGCATCCATATCACAAAGCAAAGCAGCAGGGCTGGAAATTCTCTGAGAAGTTTGTTTTTTTGTACAGCTGATATAGTTAATTTGAGAAACCTCAGTGGAATACTTTCATTAATGATTTCAATAACTATTATATTTAGATAGTGCTGGTTGGGTAGGAATCTATTATAAAGTTTTGGTCAATTTACCAATGGGAAGGATGAAAGCATTATTCTAGCTTTTTACAAATTCTTTCTAGAACTGTAGCAATTAGAGCAATCATGTCATGAGATTGGGCAAATTAATTGGCCAATCCATGCTCAAATAGTTGAAAAGCAGACCATTAAAACACTCTCCAATTCAAAGAGAGGCTTACTGAGAAACAATGTGTTACAATAGCAGAGCGTATGACATGAAATAGACGGGGTATAAAATTTCCATATGCAAACTCACTCAACAAGGACTTTTCCCATGTATGTCTCCATTACCTTGATAAAATGGAGTGGTGACCAGAAAGTATATAAATTTAAAGCAAGTAGGTCCTCAGGTACATACTCACATCTCCTTCATTCACTTTTGATGCATAATTGTAGATTTTTCATTTATATTTTCATCTTATGGCCCATGGTGGAGCCCAAGCCTAGCATTTTGATAAAGGAATCTGAAAGCACTGTCATATAGATCCTGTAAATTTTTCTTGACCATGGGCATGTCTCAGTTTGAACTTTGATCATTATCTCATTGGTCAAAAATTTTAAAAAAATATATTTTATTGATTTTTTACAGAGAGGGATAGAGAGCTAGAAACATCGATGAGAGAGAAACAACGACCAGCTGCCTCCTGCACACCCCCTTACCGGGGATGTGCCCACAACCCATATACATGCCCTTGACCAGAATCAAACCTGGGACCTTTCAGTCTGCAGACCGATGCTCTATCCACTGAGCCAAACTGGTTTCGACTCATTGGTCAAACTTTTTAAAATGGAGCATATTAACTTGAAAAGTCTACGAAATTCAAACATTGGTACTTTCAAACCTTGTCTTAACTTACATACTTTACCCGCTATGTGGAAAGTCTGGCATTCTCATTAGCTTTTTCACAAAACACACCTTTAAAGTTTCCCCAACACATGTGAAAATCAAATTTTACGAGGATTCGAGACCAGCCAGGAAACTCAGTAGAGACCAGGTTTTAGAACAGCAGTACCTTGGCTGCGTAAAGGACAGTGCTGAGCTTCTGGGTTGGAAGGTGTCCTGATCCACCTATTCTATTTGTGAAACTGCATATGTGCTTTGGAGCTCCATTTAGATTCTGCTCTCTCAGCGAGAGAGGGAAACCATATGTGTGTTAAGGTCCGTATGTCTGGGCTTGGAGAGCCTTAGATTTTGTTTTGATTTCCAACTCAGCATCGTTTCAGATTTGGAGGTATCCTGGGTATGTCCTTCATCCTCTATGCCATGTGGAGATATATATATATATATATATATATTTAAATTAAAAATGTTTTAATTAAAAATTAAATTTTTAAAATTTAAAATTTAAAAATCTTATTGATTTTTTTAGAGAAAGGGAGAGAGAGAGAGAGGTCACTGACTGACCGGGGATTGAACCAGCATCTGGTGTATGTGCTCTGATCAGGAATTGAAATCATGATCTTTGGTGTATGGGACAATGTTCCAACGAACTGAACCACATGGGCCAGGGCATGTGGCAATGTTTTTAAAACCCATTCTTTTTCTTCCTAGATGAATTCCATTTCCATACGCCCAGGGAGGTGTTGTGAACTTTCACTCTTTAAAGGCTGTTCTAAGTGGAAAAAAAAGATTTGAAGTAAACATGTGGCTCACACTCTTATATTTGGGTAACATAGTATTGCTTATTGTTTATTTGAATTCATTAGGTCATCTTTTTCCTGATCATTTATTTTATTTTGCATTTTAGAGAGAAAGGAGTAGAGAGAGGAAGAGAGCGAGAAACATCTATGTGGGAGAGAAACATGGATCAGTTGCCTCTTGCACACAACCCCAACTGGGGATCAAACCCCACAATCTAGGCATGTGTCCTGACTGGGGATCATACTACAACAACATGTTGGTGTGTGGGATGCTGCGCCAACCAGCTGAGCCAACTGGCCAGGCTGTCATTGTTTCTTTTGTGCAGTGGGGACTTTGGCTTTTGCTGCACCTGCACCCAGGAATTATGGGCATATTGTAATGTGAAGATGGTTGGATGTCCACCAAATATTTTCCCACCCTGTCAAGGTGTACTAATCTAGCTGAGGCAGGGCAGTGTCCTCTCAGGGAGGGGCTGTTTCAAGCCTCACCTGCAGGCATGTGTTTAATCCTCTCCTCTTCTCTTCTCTCCTCTCCTCTCCTCTCCTCTCCTCTCCTCTCCTCTCCTCTCCTCTCCTCTCCTCTCCTCTCCTCTCCTCTCCTCTCCTCTCCTCTCCTCTCTTTTCCTCTCCTCTCCTCTCCTCTCTTCTCCTCTTCTCTCCTGTCCTCTTCTCCTACTTCTCCCCTCCCCTCCTCTTCTCTCCCAATGAAACATGAGCAGAGGTGATAGGAGACATCTGAGCCTTCATTTCCTACTAAAGCACCGAGCCGCTTACAGCCAGCTTGAACATGCGGTGAGGCGGTGTCCTGAGGATGGTTGGGAAACTGGATGGCAGACACTGAAGTCCTTTAATGTGTGCCAAGAGTTGAGCTGCCTACTGGCCCACCCGGACCACTGGGTTAAAGAGAAAACACATTTCATTGTCCTTAAAATTAGCTTTTTACCCTAAAGTCCTGTGTGGGCCTCAGGTCTCATGCACCATAATTGGAGGGAAAGATACCCTTTTCTGTGTAGAACTAAGGGAGTCTGAGGCTGTGCCCACATGTATGCAACAGGAACGTGTCTGCTGAACAAAAAACATAGCGATCCAAACCAGGAAAATGGCCAGTCAGGTTCTTGGCCTCATGATATTTAGAGACAAAAGGAATTTTTTTTTTTTTTTTTTTTTTTTGCATAGAAACTCTTTATTCATCTGCCTTGTTGGGTGGCCACTTAAATCTCTACTCAGGAAAAATTTAAAAATTAGGTTAGTGTCAGAGGTAATCACTGTTTAAAGTGTCTTTTAAGTAAAAGCGTAGACAGGTAAAATGAGGAATAAGTGTATTAAATTTACTGTCTATGTGTGATGATGGTGGAAAAGTCCAAATGTATTTATTACAGTCATCAGAGTCAATAAAAAAGGTGAGCAAAATTAATGAATGGCAGGGTCCAGCCTTTTGGTTGTATGTAAATATTTTTGCTTCTGGGGCCTGTTGGTTTTATAAATTCATATGTGAAATAGTTGTGCTTGAATACAAGAATAGATAGTTGAAATAATTATTCATGGAATTGAATTTCCCACTCTTAACTAATCACATAAGTAATTTATATTAACTATTCCGAATAGTAAATAAAATGTAAGATCTAAATTATCTGAGTACAGGAACAAGTATATGAGTTTGCAAATCTATAAGTGCAGCCAGTGATGGATATATTCATTTGGCAAGACTAAGACACACTTTGTAGGCCTATCACCCGTGGAGCAGTTGGTTTCTTTGGCTCTGTTTCCACCAGCTGTATCTAAACCTGGGCCAACCATCTTGTACACGTCCATCATTTGGCTGAGGAGAAACAGGAATGAGAGGGAAAGGTGAATTGTGCATTGCTATTATTATTCCAGGCAAGACAACGGGAGTTATATGCCCTTCTAATAGAGATCAAGGACGCCATCATCCTACTTGAAGGCCACACCACTCAGTTTTCTCCCACTCTCAGGCTGCCCTTTCGATCCCTTCTCTCTTACATGTGGGGTTTCATTATGAGAGCTTATGGGCCATTGCAATGTTTCCGTTAGGTAACGTCCTAGGAAATTGCATCCATTCTTGTGGTTTTTCTTTCATTTATTTTGTATATCTGCACCCCCTCTCCCTCAATCCCCAGGACAGAACATCTTCCTAACCTTCAGATGCCTCTTTAGAGTCACTTATTTATTAACATCTCCGTTTGAATGTCTCAGGGCCCATCACATTCAATATGTCTAAATCTGACTTTCTCACTTCATTTTAACCTCTGTCTTCTACACCCCCTTCCCTGACAGGGCACTCCCTCTATTGAGGTGCTCAAGATTCCACTTCTCTCAGCTCCTCCAACAATCAATCATCATCAATCTCCACCCCCGCTGGCATCACTTTATTTTATGCTCTGTTTTTCCCCAACTGGCCTCCCTCCCCCACCAGACGCCCCATGTTTCCTCCTGCTGGAGGATTCCTGCAGTTCTGCCCATACCCCTCCTGCATTGGGTTTTGGTCGAAAGTGTGTGTGCCTATGTGATGCTTACCTCTTTCCATAGATGTAGCTTCATGAGAGCATGAACAGGCACATCTTGCTACCTAGCATATTGCAGAAGTTCAGTCCACATTTATTCGATGAATATTGAATCAATCTGGCTTCTGCTCAGCCTCATCACCCATCCTTCTTGGGTCTTGCTCCTCCCCACTCTCTTTGCCACGTTGGTAAAAGAGGATGACATTTCAGCACATCTCAGCATGCCATGACACTGCACTCCTCCCCTGCACGACACTGTCTCTCCTCTCTGCACACCTCAGGCTGTCATGCCTGATCCCCACCCATCTCTCCTTTTATTTTTGCTGCTTGCCTCCCTCCTGTCTCTCATTCCCATCTTCTTTCTACTCTTCTCCTAGCTTTGCTAACTCCTCCAGGTCTCAACTTAAATGGCAGCTGCCAGGGATCTCTTTGTGACCCTCTAAGATGCTTCTTAGACTTGGCATGGTGCCTCCACAGTATTTTGCATGTGTAATGGGACCCTGGATTATAACGGGATCAAGTGTGTTTCTCCTTACTGTACTCTTGAGGGTAGAGTCGAATGCCTGGGAAAAAATAGGCAATCAACGTGTGTGGCCAAGTGACTGACTTGTAGTGACAGGAAGCACAGCGTCTTTGTGGCCCAGGACCCTGTCTCAGAGTGACGTGAGTTAGGACTAGTGTAGCTTAATGGCCGGCCACCTTGGGTCAGTGGGTCCTAAAAAGCTTCCTCTCACTCTAATGGATTCCCTGACCCTGTTGGGGCACACACTTTAATAATTAATAAGAGAGAAGGTGAGGGGAAAGGGGAAGGTAATAAGTATACAATGAGGAAGGAGGAGTGAATACGGAGACTAGATAAAAAATACATAGCAGCAGCTACAAAGGCAGTGATGAAGAGCTGGTGTGTCCTCACCCGTTGCAGTCGGAGTGGCTTGCGATCCAAGCTGTTCCAGTGACATTAGTACTGTGAGAGCCCCGAACTGGCTGCATCGAGGTGTGACTTGTTACATAGAACGGCAACGTTTTCTTGTACATTTGGGAACATGGATCTTCATTTTAATTATTATTCTAATCTTAATTCTCATTCTGGCAAATTAGAACTACCTGTTGCCTCCATTCCTTTGCTTTTCTCAGGCAGGGTCACTGGAGCTGGGTTTCCAGAGGTCACTGGCCCTTCTGGCACTCAGTTAACTTGTAGAGAAGCTCCGGTGGTTAATGTTTGAAGCGCTAAGTGTAATGCAGCAGAACTCTTGTTTTCACTTATACGTAACTTTCAGGAAATTGTGCCACTTGACTGAAATTTCCATGCCTAGTCACAGCCTAAACCAGTTTCAAGGAATTTAATAGTTAACTCATTTCAGATGCTTCCAGTTGAGTTGGGGATGGACAGTGTTTGTGACTGTGAGCCACATGGCAGATTTCCCAGTTAGCAGTGAAACAACATTCAATCTAAGAGCCCAGAAATATGTGGATGTAAAGGTAAGAGGAGTTATTAACAAAGACAAACAGAAAGAAAGATTGTTGAGGGACCACTTGGTAATTGCTAACTAAATTTTAGTGATAATTTTCTTATGTTGAACAGCCATCTTCATCCAACAGTGGCCACGTCAGTGTTTAACAGTGAAGTGTGCAGTGAGGCCTGAAAGTACAATTATGTTCACTTTTGTTCAAACTGGAGGATGTTACTTTTTAAAAATGTATGTGCATTATTTTTCAAAATAAAATTGTTATATATCTAAAGTGAACATTATGATTTGATGTATGGAATAGTGAAATGGTTACTATAATCAAACTAAGGAACCTAATCTTTGCACATATTTATCAAATTTCCAGTATGGACTGTCCCTCAGCCCAGCTGCTCGCTCCCATCATCACGCGCTGGGCGTTAGAGCTGCGGATGTATTCATCCCCCACCACTGTGACTCGATTCCCTCTGACCTGCATCTCTTGTTTCCCGCAGCTCCCGCCTGCTACCGCCCGCCCCCCACCCAACCTCTGTGTATTTGACTTCTTTAGAATCCATACATAAATGAGCTACGAAGCTTTTTTCTTTCTTTGTCTGGCTGATTCTACATAACATATCTTCCAGGTTTGTCCATGTTGTTGCAAGTTACAAGATTTCCTTCCTTTTAAGGCTGAGTAATATTCAATTGTATATGGACACCACAAATTCTTATCCATTCATTTGTCTACAGAGACTGAGATTGTCTTCATTTCTTGTTATTACAAATGATGTTGCAATGGACACAGGGCTGCAGATATCCTTTTGTGGTATTGATTTCATTTCCTCAACAGACTAATCACTGGGTTATATGGCAGTTCTATTTTTAATTTTTTGAGGAACCTCCATACTGTTTTCCATAGTGGCTGTACCAATTCACATTCTCACTAACAATGTCAAAGGGTCCCCTTTCTCCACATCTGGCCAAAACCTGTTACCTTTTATTTTATTACTAGAGGCCCGGTGCACGAAATCTGTGCATGGCAGGGGATTGTCCCTCAGCCCAGCCTGTACCCTCTCCAATCTGGGACCCCTTGAGGGATGTCTGACTGCCTGTAGAATCAGGCCTAAACAGGCAGTTGGACATTCCTCTCACAATCCAGGACTGCTGGCTCCTAACCACTTACTTGCCTGCCTTCCCAATTGCCCCCAAAATGCTTCTACCTGCCAGCCTGATCACACCCTAACCACTCCCCAGCCAGCCTGATTGCCCCCAACTGCCCTCCCTTGTAGGCCTGGTCTCTCCCAACTGCCCTCCCCTGCTGGCCATCTTGTGGCTGCCAACTTGTGTCCACATGGGGCAGCCATATTTGACCACATGGGGGCAGCCATCTTGTGTGTTGGAGTGATGGTCAATTTGCATATTACTCTTTTATTAGATAGGATAGAGGCCTGGTGCAAAAATTTGTGTATGGGTGGGATCCAGCCAGCCCACCCCAATCAGGGCTGATTGGGCAGGGCCAGCCAGGGGGAAAAGGATGTAGGAGGTTGGCTGGACCTGCCCCCAGTGTTTTACTGGAATCTCTATGTTAGTTTTTAGACCTGACCTTGTAGAAGCATGTGCTTTCTCAAGGATACTTACCTTGCTGATTATATCTAGAGTTTAATTTTAGTTCAAGCTATTGTTACAATAAAAAGCCTAAGGAGGCGGGTGAATGGGGCTTCTTTGTTCCTATAGCCAAGCAGTCCCTTAGCCTCTCTTTCACATAAACGTGTGTCAGAGTAATCATTCATCCATCGCTCAGAGTCTGGTGGTCAGTCCTGGCAGAAGTCCATGATGGCATTTCTTTTTTTTTTTTTCTTTAAAAAAATACATATTTTATTGATTTTTTTACAGAGAGGAAGGGAGAGGGATAGAAAGTCAGAAACATCGATGAGAGAGAAACATCGGTCAGCTGCCTCCTGCACACCCCCTACCGGGAATGTGCCCGCAACCAAGGTACGTGCCCTTGACCAGAATCAAACCTGGGGCCTTTCAGTCTGAAGGCTGACGCTCTATCCACTGAGCCAACCTGGTTTCGGCCATGATGGCATTTCTGATATACCAGCCCAGACCCATGTTCATCAGCCCCAGAAAGGCTGGCCAACCCCTTTCCTGAGGCATAGTTTCCCCAGCTGAAGGTCTCTGCAGGGAGGCATCAAGGAAATATTTTTTATATTGACTTTAGAGAGAGGAAGGGGGAGAGAGAGAGTGAGGGAGAAAAAGAGAGGTGAGAATGTGAGGGAGAAATATGATTGGTTGTCTCCCACAGGCACCCTAACCAGGGATTGAACCCACAACTAGGTATCTGCTCTGACCAGGAATTGAACCCATGAACTTTGGTGTACAGGCCATTGTTCCAACCAATTGAGCCTCCTGGCCAGGGCTGTTTTTTTTGTTTGTTTGTTTTGTTTTTTTTAAAAAACTATATTTATTTAAAAAAAACAAAAAACAAAACAAAACAAAAAACCCAACAACAATAAGATAGACTTTATTTTTAGGGCAGTTACAAGGTTTTAGAAAAATTGAGCAGAAAGTACAGAGCTTTCATGTATCCTCACCCATCCTCACCCCTGTCTCCAGAGTTTCCTCCATTAGCAACGTCTTGCATTAGTGCTGACGTTGATTAATTACAGGTGTAATTAATATTGGTTCAGTGATATTGATACCTATCAATAATACTGATAAATCATTAACTAAAGTCCATGGTTTACATTAAGGCTCCCTCTTTATGTTGTACACTTAGTGGGCTTTGACAAATGCATAATAACATGTGCTATTTTCGTTTTTCAAGATTTCCAAAGCAGCTTCCCCCACATATTTACAGTGACCACTGCCTGGTGCCACTTAAGTGCATGGCCATTGCTCACCTATCCGTCACCTTTCATGTCCACCAGCCAATCCATTGCGGGCAGGAGTCCAGGGCTGTGATGAGACAACCCACCCTTCCCCCCAATGGCATCCTATAGCTATCTGATGGGCCAGTGACCCCATGCAAATGTCTGATTCTGAGCGTCCGCTTTCCAGGAGTTCCCCAGTACCAGCCACCCAGCGTGGGCCCCTGAAGGCAGAGGCCAAAGACAGGCTAATGTTGGAGCAGTTTACAGAGCAGAAGAGGTGCGGCAGGAGTGAGAGGCCCGGAGGGAGAGGGAGCACACAGCTGGGATTAGAGGATAGCGGCTGGCTGCTCAGTCCCGGGCCTTGTGAGGTGCGTCTCAGCACTGAGCATCTCGGTCCGATGCTCAGCCCTTGCGCTTCTCAGGCACGTTGGGAACACGAAGCAAGCTCTGTGGGCCCATTGGTGTCAGGAGGCCAGAGGCCAGAGGTACAAGGAGCCGCTTGTCCCATGGGGTCGTGCTGCACCCTGGGTGGTGGACACATTGTTGGGATGGCGACTTGTATGGAAATGTTGGCTGTGATGGTGAAGGTGAGGATGAGGGTGATAACGATGATGATATTGTGATTATTACAGTTACATGAAGAAAAGGAACTGAACAGCAGAGCGCGGCATGTCCTGGGAAGCTGCCCTGTCTACGGAAAGTTCTGGATGCTGCTCCCTGACATTGCAGCTCCGGACAGCCCCGGTCCATGTTTGTAAACCACTGGTTTCAGTGCCTTCCGCCAGGTACTGTGCTGTGCTATCTGCCACAGCCTCACCCTCTGGGCCCACTGCCGCCCTGAGTTACCCTTCCAACCGCACCGAAGCCATCCTGCAGTGTGTGCCCGCAGTGTGTGCCTGCAGTGTGTGTCCACAGCTGTCCTGCAGTATGTGCCTGCAGTGTGTGCCCGCAGTGTGTGCCTGCAGTGTGTGCCTGCAATGTGTGCCCGGAGCTGCTGGAGGCAGGAGTGCACTCCGTGGTCGGGAACTGCCCGGCTGCACTGAGTGTGGCAGCAGGAACTGGGCGGGCAAACGCCTCTGCCCTCCGCTTCCTTTAGGAGAGGGGATGACAGTGGCGTCATAGCACACCTGCGGGGCCCCGCTGTGCCTGGCTGTGCTCCAGGGGAGGCCATGCCCGCTGGGCACCAGGTGAACAGAGCAGGGGTGAGCAGCGCCATTGGGTCCAGGTCCTGCAGCTCTGCCCTCCACGGGGGACTGTGGCTCTGCCCCCAGGACACACCAGCTCGTCTCTGTCATCTGTTTTCCTTCCTGCAGTCCTTCACGTGGGTGCCAGCAGCTTATTGGCACACAAGAGTAGCCTGTGCTTTGTTCCCGCAGTTTGGAGGGAGTGGGGGTAGAGAGGGGTCCCTAGTGGGACGGCTACACTGTCACACATAAGAGCAGCGTTCCCACCGAATCTTCTTAGCATGGCTTCGAAGATAACTTCTTGGCTGAAGAAATATTTTAAAGAACATTTCCAAATATTTCAAATGTTTTCTAATATTCTCTTTAACTTACTGTTGTCAATAACCCTTTTGTTAAGTGTATGGAGAAGTAAGAACACATGATGGTTAATCACCAGATTAATGCACCAACTTGTTATGACTCAGTTGAATACGAGTCGCAGGGACTGGGAGATATGTGTGTGCTCACAACAGTGTCAGTGAGAGACAATGTGGATGGCGTGGAGCCTCAATGGTCCGACAGAAATCCTCCCAATAATAGGTATCGTCTGCCTATTTCACCAAAATATGGTGTGTTTTTTTCCTGTTAAGAAAGAACATTGGCCCAGCCGTAATGGGTTTTAAAGGGCACCTAATTGCGGGTGAGCCTCAAATTAAGAAAGCCAGGCATTTAAGTAGCTGACCTTAGGGCCCAGTGAATTGGAGGGTAATTACTGAAATGCTCTCCAGTTTGTGGAAGGGTTTCTAACAGGTCCCTCTAAACAGCTAACTCCCAGGTGGGCTTAAATTATGCCTGGGTGTGTTTGAAAAGTAATTCTTTTTTTAAAAATAAACACCCCATCATAGGACAAGGTGTGTCAGCACGGAGAGAAGTGGAGGGCCTTCCTCGGTGAGCACATCTCCAGGCTGCGCTTTAGTGCACCTGCCAGGCCTCCTTTTGGAAGAAGGGACTGTTCCAGGAGCGCCCAAAGGTGATGCTGAGCTCCTGAACCTCCCTCCTTCTGCCCTCAACCCCTCTCTCCACCCCCCACCCCAAGGCGGGGGCCTGGACCTCCAGAGAGGGTCTCTGGTGTGACACCCTGGCTCTCCATTGGGGACAGGGCTGAGGAGAGGGTGAACGCTTGGTGGAGCCCAGGACCTCCTGGGTGGAGCCCTCAGTCCTGAGTGTGAGTGTGTGTGTGTGTGAGGGGAGGGGGTCTGAGCTGTGAGGACCAGTGGAGAATCAGCTCGGTGACTCTGAGCAGAGGTGTCACCCCACCCTGCAGCCAAGCCTTCACCAGGCCTTCAGCCACTGACGGCGGAAACTTTCCTTGAAGGCTGCTGTGCTCAGTGCCTGCACCAGCCCTGGATCTCAGTTCCACCCAAAGACCAAACTCAGGAAGCTTACTCCCCAGGAGGCTGACATCATAGGCAGCTCCTGCCCCCTGACACCACGGGGCTCAGCTCTGGCCCGCGAGGCAGCGGGCTCTAACTTGTCCTGTGAGATCGCAGACTTGGCCCACAGTGTGCGCCTTCGGCTGGATGAGCTCTGTCCTTTGGGGCAGAAAGAATCACTTCCAGGCGGAGGGCCAAGGCCATCGTTCTCGAGGGCGGTCTCTGCTAATGACAACCCCAGATGAGCGTCTGTCATTCAGGGTGTTTCTGTGGCTCCTACTCTATGTGGATGACTGCTGTCCCGCCTGGGTGTGGAGTGGTCAGTCGGTCAGTCAGAGGCACACCACCTGTCCTCACCGGGGGAGAAGGGCGCGCTCAATAAAGGGGCAGATACAGATTGTTCTTGGCAACAGTAGGAAGATAAGGAGAATGCAGTATGTATTTCATAGTCATATGGACTTAGGAAGGTAAAATACTGCCTATGTACAATACTTCTCTTAGCATTTTGAATTAAACTTTTACTTATACTTATGAAATAATTGTGATGTCAGGGAGTGGAACAAAATGGAGCGAAATGAGAAGCTGATGTGTTTGCCAGGCTCTCCGACTGGTCTGAGGATCCCTCCCTGTGGTCACTCACTGGTGAGGATGGTGATGGGTTGGGCTGTGTGGCCTGTAGAAGACCCTCTGAGTGATGTGTTTCTCCAAGCTAGCATGGTCTCCATCGCGGCCACCTGCTGTTCTCAGATCATTGGGTCTGCAGGACATCACTGCTGTGCTGTGACTCTTCCCACAGGGAGACTGGCAATGAAGACTGAAGCCTCGGGAACAGCCAGGGCAGACATAAGGCCACTCAGTGAGCAAGGACCGAGGACAGACAGCAGCATGGTGATCGCAGAGGGCTGGAGTGGGTGAGGGGAGGAAGAAAATGTAAAGGGGGATAAGGGGGAAGGAAGGAGATGAGACTTGGGTGGTAAACACACACACAATAAGCAGATGATAAGATATAGAATTGTGCACCTGAAGCCTGTATAATTGTATCAGCCAATGTCACCCTCATGAAAAAGACACTAGATTTCAAAGTGGTGGCCAGGTTGTCAGCACTCTGAAGCAGCGCCTGCGCAATGATGGATGTACGAATGCCTTTGCTTCCTAAGTGACAAGGGAGAAGCAGGAGAGGCACTTCACTGGCAGCACAGAGGGCTGAAGGGAGGTGCCTGATGGCTGAGGCAGGGCTGTTGTGCCCAGCTTTCCAGCCCAGCCCTAGAAACCAATCAGCCACCTCATCAGCAGTGTGTTTCCCGCAAGCTTTGCCCTTGGGCAGACCTGGACCATTCTGGAAATTAGGGTGCATTCGACTTCAGCAATAGCAACCAAGGAGGATTTCTGAACTCGGATTTTCTGACATGGAGACTTAGGCTGCCTCTGAAGAGGTTGAGAGGAGAGGGGAAAGCACAGGATTTGGGGCTGGACCAATCTGGGTTTTGGTTCTAACTTTAGTACTTACTGGTTATTGACCTTGACCAACCTGCTTAGTCTCACTGAGCTCCAGGTTCTCCCTCTTGTGACAATATCAGGTTCTGAGCGCCATGCCGAAGACTAATTAGGACAGTGAGACACAATACACAGGCACTGGCTTATTGGCAGCATATGGCCATCCCATATAATAAAAGCCTAATATCCAAATTGACCGAATGGCAGAACAACCGGTTGCTATGTGCACTGACCACCAGGGGGCAGATGCCCAATGCAGGAGCTCTCCCTGAGGGGGAGTGCTGCTCAGCCAGAAGCTGGGCTCACTGAGGAGCACAGTGGCTGTGGCAGGAGCCTCTCCTGCCTCCATGGCAGTGCTAATGATCAGCCATCTGAGTGGTAAGGAACAGCGAGTAGGCAGGCGGTAAGGAGTGAGGGCTCCCGGACTTCAAGAGAGCACACGCTGGGCTGAGGGTCCCCTTACCCCCTTGCATGAATTTTCGTGCATTGGGCCTCTAGTGTTTTCATAATAAACCTAGACAAACGTTTTGAATAACTTTCAACATTGTTTCTCTGTTCCTGTCGCTCTCAGCTTCAAGTCATAGCCCCCTTCTACCAGGACATCTCTCATCCTTTCTGTGCCCATCCATGTCTTATGTGCCTTTAGGCCTCCTTCTCTTAAATCTCTACTCAGTCCTCCAGCTCTCTTCCCATCTTTCCACTCTGTCTTTGCATCTGGTCTGAACGAGTTCCCTGGCCTAGATTCAAGATTTGTACACAATGTTTGAGTCTGTCTCCCTCCTCCCCTTTATTCCCTTGAGTAAAAGGATCAAGCTACATGAAAAATAAATACTCATTGGTGCAACTATAAATGTAGAGGAAATGCTTTTCTTCTTTTTTTTTAAAAAAAATCTTTACCATCAATTTTTAAACAGGATAGAAGGGTCAGGGGAAAAAGGGAGAAGGAGGGAGAGAGGAAAAAGGAGAGAAAGAAGGAGAGGAAGAGGGAAAGGAAGAGGGAGAAGAACATATCGATTAGTTGCCTCCAATGTGCCCTGACCAGAGCCAGGGATTGAACCTGCAACCCTTTGGTCTGTGGGCTGATGCTCTAGCCACTGAGCAAAATGAGCCAGGGCCAGAAACACTTTCCTTAACTGAGCCCTGAAATTCATGAGGGGGTATGTGGAGGGTTGCACCTGCAACTTTCCTGATATATCCCAACAGCTGAGTGTTGATTTATAAAAATCCCCATACACAGTTGGTGACATTGTTCTTTTCTTCATCTTATAAAGGTTTATTTGTGAATTGATGACTAAGGAAATCTGGTCCCAAAGTTTTTAATGCCTGAACACAATTAATGGGTAAAGAAAAGCTTGCTTGTTGAAACCGGTTTGGCTCAGTGGATAGAGCGTCGGCCCGTGGACTGAAAGGTCCCAAGTTCGATTCTGGTCAAGGGCACGTACCTTGATTGTGGGCACATCCCCAGTGGGAGGTGTGCAAGAGGCAGCTGACCGATGATTCTCTCTCATCGATGTTTCTAACTCTCTATCCCTCTCTCTTTCTCTTTGTAAAAAATCAATAAAGCATATTTTAACAACAACAGTAACAAAAACAAAAAAAGAAAGAAAAGAAAAGCTTGCTTGCAACAGTCCTCTATTCCATCACGTGTGCAGGGCTCAGCTCACACAGGGCAGGACGTGGGGAAGGCGTGCCCTGGACGCGGCGCTGCTGCTGGGAGTCAGCGGGCACACACGGGCTCCAGGCGGGGCACATGAGGGGGATGAGTACAGTCACAGCGGCATTCACTCTGCGCCAAGGAAACCCCCAACCTGCTGTTCCCAAGATCTCTCATGACAGTTTCCACTTTTTAGGACAAAATTCTTGGTGCTTCATCATTGATTTTTTTTTTTTTCCTTTCCACATCACCTCTGACCCACCAGCAGATCCATTTTGTTCTGCCTTTAATGAATCTGTGGAACCTTGGCGCCTGCTCAGCATCTCCACGCTCAGTGTGCCCCACTGGAAGCAGATTCTGAGACGCATGTTAACAAAATCAGAGGAAAAAAAAAAAAAAGAGAGTGAAAATCAGGAACATCTTTTAATGTTATTATGTGGCAACACCCCCGGGTTAAAGATGTAGGGAAGGGGAGTAATGTGAAACACTCTCCGTGCATTAGAGTTGAACGGTGACCGCCTTCTGTTAAGCTGGCAGCTCCCTCACAACAGGTAGGAAGGCAGAAGGGCCGAGAGCCAGGGGAAGCAGCAGAGCAGCTGAGAACAGCTTTTGGGACTTCACCAATTAGTTTAGTCCCTCCTCCTCTCCCCCAGCTTCTTTCCAGGAGGCCGAGTCTTCTCCATCTCAGCCGTCCTCACGGCAGACAGTGGGGCAGGCAGGGGCACTCAGCCAAGGACTGTGCAGAAAACTATGCCCGAGATGTGCACTATGACTTCAGTTGCTGTACTTTAAATGGGGGAAAAAGCATATTTTACTTTTTAATGGAAAATCTGGCCAATTATATAGAAATCATTTTGGATTTTTGTCTGCTATTTCTTTTCCCTTCCCATCTTCTCCAAGTATAAGACA
The DNA here is from genome assembly GCA_036971965.1 of Nyctalus aviator. NCBI lineage: Eukaryota > Metazoa > Chordata > Mammalia > Chiroptera > Vespertilionidae > Nyctalus > Nyctalus aviator. The sequence continues at coordinate 8,361,207 of CM072932.1, forward strand.
ATGACCATTTACCAAAAGTTACATGCTGAGCTATATGTGTTTAGGGATTGCCTTTTTCTTTGAGAAACATGAATTCACTCTAAATTCTATGAGGTTTTTCTTCTGTATTGAGAGGCAGAATACCATCCTGAAATTTCTGGTTTTATTTTGATTCTATAGCTTGCTCTTGTTCACTTTTCAAAGGTCATTTGTTAGAGATTGAGGCTAACAATCAATTTTTCTGAATTAGAAAAAAATATATATTTCTGCATATGTACTTTTGTGCATTCGTTTTATTTATTTCCTTGGGAGAAATCCCTGAAAGGGAAATCTGTATCAAAGAGTACATGTATGTTAAGGGGGTTTTGACACATGTTACTGAAATGCACTTTCAGTTATTACTGATCAATTGCAAACAACCCAAACCTAGCTAGTTCAGGTAAGCAGAAAGGAATCTATTACCAGTTATTTGGTGCTCAGCCTGTAGGGAACCAAGTGGACCCCAGAATTCCATTACTGTGCCATGATAAAGAAAGCAGACAGTGCTGTGTCAGGAGTGGCTGAATCAAGAGGCTGCTGAGGTCATTCCTAACCACCTCCACTGGACTTCCTGCACTGCCTTAGGATGCTTGTCAGGGGCAAGGTCGCCTGGAGCTGTGGAGAGGCAGCAGTCTCCAGTTCAAATCACTGCACCATCGCTGCACCCTCTTCAAGCAGCATTTCTTCTTGACTCCTATGGTCACTGAGAAAGGTGAAACCCAATGCTACGGGCACAGGAACAGATAGATTTTGACAAGTGAAAACATGAGAAGTGTCAGCCCTACCTCCTTCTCTTACTTGCTGGACTAGCATCTTCAGGCAAGAAAGGAACAATGCCAACATCAGTTCCTGGCTCAAAGCCTCTATTGCAGCTCCGTGATAGTGCCTTAACTTTGCCGGTTGTCATTTCTCAAATGGTGCCACAGCTCAGGAGGCCATGGTTCAGGAGGCCATTCTGGTATTCTCCAAGGTCAGCTGCTTCTGGGGATGTAGGGCATGGTAATCTTGACAGATCCTCTGAGTGGCATCTCATTGTCTCACTTGCTTTGCTATAAAGGTATTTCCTTAGTCTGAAACATGTTTGTACCATGTTTGTGACTGCTGCATTCACTAAGTCCTGGGCAGTTGCTGGCAGGAGAAGGTGAGCAGTTAAGGAAATGTCAGAGGAGAAGACATTGAGGCCTCTGCCATTTCGGAAGGCATCTAATTATAACCCATCTGCTACCTGGTGGCTGGCAGACTTTGAGTTCCGAGGCCAGCTAGGCCAGTCTTGGCAAAGAGATATGCATGTACTACTTCCATTTGTGCCACCTGGTGACTTAATTCATGAGCCCTTGAAGGAGACTTGGGGCGACTGGGAAAAGAGGTTGATCGACATTGAAAGCTCAGCAGGACCCTCATTTTGTTCCTCTGATTGTTGAGAACTTGGTCCACAAGAACACTTTTGGGTGACTACTTCCACCCACTCGGAGGCCATCCTAACGTGCATTCACATACCCATTCTCCAAACCTCCTGGTCACTAATCCTTTACTCTTGGCTTTTCCTAACTTTTCACCATATGGGTAAGCCATGAGTTAACACCTACAAGTACTTGTAAGTTGGTACACTAGTTATCTCTCTGGCTAGAAAGTAAAACAACAACAGCAACAGCAAAACCCCGATGTGCTGCTTGAAGTTCTGCCAAACAGTAGGATTTCTCTCCCCATTGTCTCTCAGAGAGTTGCAGTGACGGTGAAGAGCCACGCGATTGTGACCAGCATCACCATGCAGAACAGTCCATAAACCAGGCTCCATTTCACTTCTTTTTAGACCAGCTGCCCACAACAAGCTCCCACGATGCTTGCACCCAACATACTTGAGTTCTGGGCACATCCGATGTTATGGCCTGGTGACTCAGATTACACCAAGTTCTGGAAGGACACATGGTTACTTATTGTCCCATAGTCAGGTATGCAGTTTGCTAGGCTCAAGAAGTAACCCAAGAGCTGTTTCTCAAAAGAGGGAGAATTGTGGTCTTGGGAACATAGCTTTGCTTCAAAGCCCTATGAGCTGGACTATTATTTTCCTCTTAGGGTTTGCCACAGGCTCTGTACAGTATCAACTCTGCCTCAGACACTTTAATACAACTAGATCTGCAGCTACTTGGACCATCTGGAGACTTCTTTTGTCCCCAGTCTCCCTCAAAGGCGGTGCCTCTATGGTTTCCTTGGTAAAGGGTTGGAAGCAGCACAGATGTCTGTGGTATATATTGCCTCCAGAATTCAAAGAGGACACTTGCTTAGTTGCATGGGCTCATGATGCAGCATATTTTATTGCACTTTGAAGAGCCTCTCCTGATACATCCCAGACAACTGGAACTGCTGAGCTTTCAATGTCAGATCAATCCTTTGATTTCTCTCTCCTCCTCTGGCAATCCTGGGTCTCAACAAGAGATCTAGGGTGATTGTGTCAACATTCTGCTTATGCCCTATGAGGTGATCCAGGTCTCTGTGCAATAAATTATGACAGAATGAGGGAACCAACTTAACCCTGAGAGAAGAGGGTGTGTGTGCTTCTTTCAGGTGAAAGCAGATTATGTCTAGTGAAAAATGGTTGCTGGGAAGAAAACGCTGTCTGATACTTAGATGCTACCAGCTCCTGGGATCTCTTCCTTTGCTTCAATAACAAGATTACTTAAAACATGTAAGCCTGGTTTATAGACTGTTCTACATGGTGATGCTGTTCTACACGTGGCTCTTCACTGTCACTGCAACTCTCTGAGAGACAACGGGGAAAGAAATCCTACTGTTCTGTGATTACTTTTGGAATAGCAGGGACATGTAATATCACCAACTGATTAAGTTTTTAAAAATCCAGCAACTTTCAAGACCCATTTTTTTTTTTATGGCTAGACTAAAAAGTTGAGTTCAATGTGGATGAAAGTTGCTTTTTCCTGAATCTTGTAGGTCTTTGATGGTGGTCCTTATCTCAGTGGCTCTGCCTGCAATGTATGGCATTGCTATTGGTTTAGTATTTTGTGTGGAGATAATGGTTTGGAAATATAATCAAAGGTTTCCACTTGGCCCTTCCTCATGCTATGGCTCCATTTCCAAGCACATTTATTCCAGCTACGCACATAGGAGGAAGGCACGAACCAGAGGCTGGGTGCATAAATCTCACACCTCACTCTTGTAGCTCTTCACCTGATTGCTGGACCACATGGTGCTCTGGTTCCCCAGGAATTGATGTTAGCTCAGAGCCAGTACCTAATAATGTCTGGGAAATGTGGGCACTTTCCTTTCCTAATTATCAGTTTCTTCAACTGTAACAGGAAGAGAAATATTGCAGCTGCTACAAGGTTTATGGTGAAGATTAATGAGAGGGGTCAGGCAAAACTCAACAGAGTACCTGGCACAGGTTTAGGCTGAAAATATTAGCGTTACTAGGGTTCGTGACTGTGATAGTTCTCTCTTGTTAAGCCATGCTATACTGGTAGACTTGCATCTTTCCTCATTTAGGTGAGAAACAATTCTTTATTACATTTATTTCTTGTTATTTTGTTGTTTTTACTATCATGTGTCCAGTAACAAAGAAAAGATATGTAACACTTTAAAATTTGTCTTTTTTAAATTTTGGAGAAAATGAGGTTTGATTTTTTTCACTAGGGAGCCTTAAAGTAACAGGGCATGACAATTCTATTCAGAACTCTGCACTCTTGTCACTGGTCAATGGTTCCCTTAAAGCCTGACTTCTCCCCTAGGATGCAAGTTCCTGAGGCCAGGGCTAAGTCTGCTTGCTTCCTTCTATAGCTCCATGACAGGCTTGGCTCTAGTAAGTGTAAGGAAGCATTTGCTGCTTGAACAAATAAGTGGCTGCACCTATACCTTTTCAGAAGCATCTGATTTGCCTCTTACTTTCTACACTTACAAACTTTCAGCTACATCCAGATTCTTTCTCTTCCCAGAATACTCCAGATACTATTTTGCCTCCATCCTTTCCACATACTATTTTTTATGGGTGTCATGTCTCTCCACCCTCTGTTAACTGGAAAAGTGTCATATAAAAGACTGCCTGCAAGCCACCTTCCCAGGGCTTTGTTGGTAGTGCAAGCCACTCTCTTAGCCCTGCTCCAATCACATGTTGCATTTGCTCTTACTATAAAGCTTATGATGTTGAACCCTAGCTGGTTTGATTCAGTGGTGAGCATTGGCCCATGGAGTGAAGGGTCAAGAGTTTGATTCTGGTCCAGGGCATGTGCCTCAGTTGCAGGGTGAATCCCGTGTGTGGGAGGCAACTAATCCATGTGTCTCTCTCACATCGATGTTTCTCTCTCTGCCTCTCCCTTCCACTCTCTCTTAAAAAGCAATGGAGAAAGTATTCTTGGGTGAGGATTAACAAAAATAAAAAATAAATCTTATGACTTTGAGTCTTAATTATGTGAGCACACATCTGCTTTCCCGTGCACATTCTGCCCAGTCCGGTTCCTGGTGGCAGCTGTGCAATGAGTGTAGAATGAATGCATGGCACGAGTCTCAGTTTTGCCCTTCAGTTGAGGGAGGAAGGAAAAACCCAGTTTCCTGGTTCAAAGAGTAGCAAACAATGCCCGTATCACTCTTCTAGCCATTAAACAATCAGAATAGGACTCTTTTTGCAATTAAAATGCCTTGACAATTGTTTCTACCAGGTAGAAACGGGAAAGAAGGACGCCTCTTGGTTTCCAATGGCCATATTGTTGAAAGCTTGAGTTGCAAACAGAATGTTTGTGGACAGGCTTAGATCTGAAGGAAGCAATTTCTCTATCACTAACACAGTAGATGAAATTCTTTAAAAGGAAAGGGTTGATGGTGGAGGAACAAAAAATGGGTGCAGCACTGAAGAGTGTATTTGGTAATCTGCTTTGTCACTTCCAGATAATGGAATCAGCACACAAGCATCCTGAGGTGCTGTATAGAGTCTCCTTTCAAATAAAGTCAGAAAAATGGGGCTAACATTTTCCTTCCTGGGATGCATCATGGCAGGTTAGAGAACTCATTACATAGAACTTCATGTTCAGGACAAGATTTTAGAGAGCAAGACAATCTAATAGAATGTTATTAATTTTAAAGCTACCCCCTTAATAGATATAAAAGATAGTTTAAGGACATCAATAGAAGAAAAATTCGAACTGCAAATGATAACTAGGTTAGTTCACAGACATAGGAGAATGAGCACAGCATTCCACTGAGGACCATGAGTCTGGGTCAGTGAGGAAGGAGAAGATGCCTGGGGCTGGTACAGGGAGGCATGTGGCCATGATTGATGCAGCACCAAAGAGGAGAAGGTTGCTGAGAGCCTCTTGGGTGGCAGGTTAGTCAAGGTAACAGAAGCGAAGGGCAGGGGCCAGGAGTGTAGCTGAGGCATGTGGACAGGGTGGTATTCTCAACTTCAATGGTTGATACTGGACTAAAACCCCACAAAATACATCCCGGTGTGCTCTACACATTCGCATTCTCAACAACAAAGGTGAGAAAATGAGCACTTATTTGCTATTACTACTGGCTGGCTGTGAGATGCCCGAGTATATCATATACGATGCAGTCTGACTGCCAGGTTTCAAAGTCTGGTCCCATCCTGTCCTTGGACAAGGTACGGATTTTCTCTTCGGTGCAATGGGACTGTGAAGTCAGGGCTGCATTGTGGATTTTTTTATTTAAAGTATTACAAATAGTAGTGCATATGTCTCCTTTATACCCCATTGACCTCCCCCCAGCGTCCACCATCCCCTGGCACCTGCCTCACCCTTCCCAGTGTCTGTGTTCATTGGTTATGCTTGCATGTCCTTTGCCTTCCTGCAGAAGTTTGACAATGTGTTCCATGCTTCTTTGACTCTATTTTTGTTCACCAGTTTATGATGATGTCCTTTATATTCCAAAATGAGTGAGATCATGTGATAATTATCTTTCTCTGACTGGCTTATTTCGCTTAGCATAATGCTCTCCAGTTCCATCCATGCTGTTGCAAATGTAAGGGTTCCTTCCTTTTTTACAGCAGTATAGTATTCCATTGTATAGATACACCACAGCTTTCTAATCTACTCATCTGCTGATGGGCACTTAGGCTGTTTCCAAATCTTAGCTATTGTAAATTGTGCTGATACGAACATAGGGGTGCATATAGTCTTTCTGATTGGTGTTTCTGATTTCTTGGGATATAGTCCTAGAAGTGGGATCACTGGGTCAAATGGAAGTTCCATTTTTAAATTTTTAAGGAAACTTCATACTGTCTTCCACAGTGGCTGCACCAGTCTGCATTCCCACCAGCAGTGCACAAGGGTTCCTTTATCTCCACATCCTCACCAGCACTTGTCATATGTTGATTTGTTGATTGTAGTCATTCTGACAGGTGTGAGCTGGTATCTCATTGTTGTTTTGATTTGCATCTCTTGGATGTTTAGTGACTTTGAGCATGTTTTCATATGTCTCTTGGCCTTCTGTATGTCCTCTTTTGAAAAGTGTCTATTTAGATCCTTTGCCTATTTTCTGATTGGATTGTTTATCTTCATTTCGTTAAGTTGTATGAGTTCCCTGTAAATGTTGGAGATTAAACCCTTATCGGAGATAACATTGGCAAATATATTCTCCCATTCAATGGGCTTTCTTGTTGATGGTTTCTTTTGCTGTGCAGAAGCTTTTTATTTTGATGTAGTCCTATTTGTTTATTTTTCTCCTTAGTTTCCATTGTCTGGGGAGCTGTATCAATAAAGATATTGCTACGACAAATGTCTGTCATTTTGCTGCCTATGGCTTGTAAGATTTTTATGGTTTCCTGTCTATGTTTACGTCCTTTATGCATTTTGAGTGTATTTTTGTGTATGATGTAAGTTGGTGGTCTAGTTTCATTTTTTTTTTTTTTTGCAAGTATCTATCAAATTTTCCCAATCTCATTTATTGAAGAGTCTGTCTTGTCTCCATTGTATACCTCCTTTGACAAATATTAATTGAGCATAATGACTTGTGTCAATTTCTGGGTTCTTGTGCCAGTACCTGGCAGTTTTGAGAACAGTTGCTTTGTAGTATAGCTTGATATCTAATGGTTTGATTGCTCCAAATTTGTTCTTCTTCTCAAGATTGTTGTAGCTATTCAGAATCTTTTTCTTTTCTTTTTTTTATTCCAGATGAATTTTTGGAGAGTTTGTTCTAGGTCTGTGAACTATGCCATTGGTATTTTAGTGGGGATTGCATTAAATCTATAATTTGCTTTGGGTAGTATGGACATTTTAATGATGTTGATTCTACCAATCCATGAACATGGTATATTCTTCCATTTTTTCTTTTATGTCTTCCCCTATCTCTTTTTTCAGCGTCCTGTAATTTTCTGAGCACTGGTCCTTTAACCTCCTTGGTTAAATTTATTCCTAGGTATAATTTTTTTGTTGCAATGGTAAATGGGGTTGTTGTTGTTGTTGTTATTATTATTATTATTATTATTATTATTTGTTTTTTAGGTTTTTTTGTTGCAATGGTAAATGGGATTGTTATTTTTTTATTTTATTTTTTTAGTTTCTCTGCAATGTGGATTAAATGAGGTAACATTTACAAAGCACCAAGCTCTTACAAGTTTCCTATTTTTATGCAATATGTGGAGCAAACTAAATAATGCACCACAAATACCATACATTTTGTGCCCTCCCCCAGTATACAGGCAGGTCACCTACAGGCTTAGAATTTCCACATGAACTGATGCTCCTGAATGATATGAAGATGTGTGATGACCAAAATAAATCTTTATGCTGTATTTTGTGTTATAAAAGTTATCCAAAATTTATAAGTTATTACCAGATGCTAAGATTTAGGAACTATTATTGTGGACATGAAAATAAAAAAGGGAAGGAGATGAAAATAAATAAGGCAAAAATAATCCTAAAATAATAATGGAACCAATAATTGAAAATACAAATGACTTAAACTTATTAAAAGTGAACCATTTTTAATGAAGTCCAGTGTTCTTGATGTCTCAGTATAAAAATCAGGGATTACAATCACTGAAATTCAGGAGAGAAAATAAATTTAACCATATGTGGAGCTTCTAATCTTCTAAGCACATCCATGTTGTAACTTATGAAATCTTCAGACTCAACTTGGAGGCGAATTTATTTTCTCTGCTTAAGAGATCAGAGGCTTTGAAAGGGTGAGTGGCTTTCTCTGGACCATGGAATTAGAATGGGCTGGAGAGAGGACTTCAACTGCTCTGTTTGCTTCCAAAGCCTAAGCATGTTTTTAACAAATAAAATTTATTCCCAGAGGACTGCCAAAAATTATATTCAGCTCTTAAAATGATTAATTCTCCATTTCCCATAGTTTGATCTTCTCTGATGCAATGCTTTGCCTTAGTGAAAATTTGCATTCTGCTCTCAGCAGGGATGGGGAGCAGCTAACCCAGCACTCGCCTCAGCACTCCACGCATGCGGGCATTCATCAGGGTCTCCAGCACCCTGGTGTTCGGCGGTCTTTTAAATTTTGGCAATGTAAAGATACATCAGACAGAATTCATGTTCTCAAAGGGTTTACCATATGGTCAGGAAACACTTTAGCAAATAATAATCAGATAGCAGAAATGAGTCAAAATGATTATCATTAAACTCTTAATTCAGCTCCTTTACATTAAATGCAAAGAATACACATAAGTGCTGACCATAAGCAAAGACACTGTGGCTTTAGACATGGCGTGCTCTGGCAAAGTGGCGTGGGCTGATATGACAGTGCAATGGGCATGGGTAAGTGCAGACCTGCCACTTTCGTGGGGACTAACCATCCTGGCTGAGCCCGACATGATGTTTCAGGAAAACTCCCCTCAGGAATTTGTCTGATGAGTTTTAGCAAGAACAGAGTTTCCAGGAGTGCTCAGGTTGAAGGATCAATGGAGTCCTTGTTAATTTGGACAGGAACACAGTCAACCCAAAACTATTACATTTTACAAATCAAAGTCAAAGTTATGACACCCTTCCTCAAAAAAAAAAAAATCTGGCCATCAACATAGAATATTGGTGTGTCCAATTTTTAGTACGTGCTGCTCTAACAACAAAGTTTGTCTAAAGGCACTAAAGCACATTGACACAGTATATAATTGTGAGTTGATATATCGCTATTTAATCAGGAGACCAGGAAAAACCCAGAACTGTTCAATTAGATCATCGCCTGCAGAGGATCCAGTGTAGCTACTATGAGATTGTTGCTCTGAGGTGATTTTTGGAGAAGATTAGTTCTTTGTATTTGCCTTCTATTTTTTATTTTTATTTTATTTTTTACATGAATATTAGGCATTTGAGATCCTCTACAGAAACCTCACTTACTTCTTCATTTCTAGATCTTTTGTAAAAAATGTATTCTATTGGTTTTCTTACAGAGAGGAAGAGAGAGGGATAGATAGAGAGTTAGAAACATCAATGAGAGAATCATTGATCAGCTACCTCTTGCACAGCCCCTATTGGGGATGTGCCCGCAACCAAGGTACATGTCCTTGACTGGAATTGAACCTGGGACCTTTCAGTCCGCAGGCCAACGCTCTATCCACTGAGGCAAACCGGTTTCGGCTTCATTTCTAGATCTTAAATTCCCTGAAGTCAAAGGTGCCAAACTCCTTCCCCGCAGGTTTGCTGCCAGTGCCACCTGTGTCCGCTCTGCCAGGTAAGGGTGCCCTCTGTCAGTCACCCCATCTGTGAGCCAAGTCCAAATGTGTGAAGAGTAACTAGCTATTCAAAGCAGTGATAAGAACATCACAATCAATTTCTATGGCATTATCAGCTACTTGGTCTCGGAAAAGTCTAATGCCAGAATTTATTACAGAACATGGGCCAGCTTATGGCTATGGCTTCGGTGTGCATGCCCTGCTGGGTTGAAAGACAGAGCTGCGATGATGCTCACCTCAGATACACAGGCGAGTTGCCCATAAAGGCCGCAGGATAAGCAAGCGGGTGTCTTTATGTTTGCAAAGATGAATTGTGAGGTGTCACAGAAATAAGAAACCGGCAAACGGCTTGGGAGTAATTAAATGCAATCTGATGCTGCCACCTCACAAGGAGGAAGAGCTAATTACAGTCACAGCGCACTGTGCCGAGAAGCATGTTGACTGCACTCACTTTAAAGATGTTTATTTCACCTGAAAGAAAGGACCACGGAGGCAATCAAAACAGAGCTCACCTTCCTTTACCAACTATCCTTATTTCAATTTTGAAAGTTCTTGGAAGACGGTGTTTTAATCTACCTTAACCTTTAGGGTCCTTAAATGTTAAAACTAACATTGCTTAAGAAAAACATGCATGCCCACCTGCAGCTCCCCCTTCTCCCTACTGCAGACAGGATAAAACATGATAATTTGACACAATAATTTAATCATAGTTTCCTTGTGAAAGGTATTCAACACTTCTACACTCATTAAAAGATGGAACGCACAGTTAATCTTCAAAAGTGAAATGGGCCTTAGCCAGTTTGGATCAGTGGATAGAGCATCGGTCTGTGGACCAAGGGTCCCGGGTTCGATTCTGGTCAAGCACCTCAGTTGCAGGCTCCTCCCTGGTCGGAGTGGATGCAGGAGGCAACCAACTGATGTGTTTCTCTCACGTGGATGTTTCTCTCAGTCTTTCTCTCTCTCTTTCACTCTCTTCAAAAGATCACTGGGAAAATGTCCTCGGGTGAGGATTAACAACAACAACAAATGAGATGTAGCATAGAGGCCTAGGAGCAGGTCCCAGCGGGAGGCGGGGTGCTGCCCTCAGGAGGAACGTGGGAGAGCCATCGCTGTCATTGAAGCAATGCCCATCGAAACCAAGACATACGCTGTGACTCACAGTCACAAAGTGGAGATGGATTGACAGTATTCCCCTCATTCAGGTTGACTTGGAGTTATAAGGTGAAAAACTCACCCTATAGACTAGGTTAATTTTCTTTTAATTCTACTCAAACATGACTTCTGGGTTATATCAAAAGTACCTAAAATTAAAGTTTAAGAGGAATAAGAAGGAAATTAAAAGAGTTAGGGGACATGCAGGAGGCAGCCAATCGATCCATGTTTCTCACATTGATGTTTCTCTCTCACATCGATGTTTCTCTCTCTGCCTTCTTCTCTCTCTAAAATCAATAAAAACATTAAAAGAAAAGAGTTACAGGGATAGGAGTAGTAACTTCCTAAGAATTGGCAGTGTGGCATTTCTTTCTTTTAGGGAGGGAATCAGTGGGTGTGGCTGCTGTGCTGGGACAGGAAGGTGTGCGCACACCTGGGGGCACTTGGCTGAGAGTCTGTCCAGGGGCTGCTGGTGTGTGGAGTTCTCGGATTATTTCCACAGCAAACACCATGGACTCCCCGACCCTGCCCAGCCTCCTCAGGGACGCAGCCTCCGTGTTCTCCAGGCCTGAGTTAAAATCTGCTCCCGGGAGAGGGCAAATCGCGGAACATATGCTTAATCTAAAAATACACTTTTCAGAAATGTAGTTCTGGAAGATGCTAAGATATGTCCTTACACCAGACCCTCCCCTTTGGCCCCTGTGTGGTCACAGGGGATGCTGTGCATACTCAGCAATACGCACATGTTTGCCAGAGCACGGCACTTTCTGTGGGTCTTTGTGCATTTTGGAGAAAATGCCAGCACTGTGAAAGCGAGATGCCTACCAGAAGCTGTGAGCGTGTTACCACTGCAGGTTCTTTCCCAGGGAAGATTTAAATTTAGTTTTCCATAAATTAACATTTGTTTCGAGGCATGGGAAAGATAGTGTCTTACCAGTAGTTGGGATTCGATTGAATACTACTTTTCAGGTTTATCAGTTAGTGAACAAAAGGACGCATTCAATCTCTCCAAGTTTAAGTTCTTAAAGATGTAAGTTAACAGATGTATTTTCATAGCAAAGAGCGACAATAAGGCTTTGGTTGTGCTTACAACAATGTCAGGATAGAGGACAAGTCCCCTTTAAAAATATCGTAAGCCTTATTAAATATCAGCCACATTATTTTCATTTGATCCTTTGGTTTTATTCAACGTTTATATTCTAAAAATGGGAAAATGGTTGAAGCCATTTTGATCGTATCACTGAGAAGTGAGAGAAAAATGGAGTTTTCCATAAAGCATCGGCACCTCCTATATCTAGGTCAGGTCAAAACCGAAAATTCTGCAACAACTCAGAATGGAAACAGCCCTTGTCCTGCAGAAGGGTCAGGCTGACCTGCAGGCCTCCCCACCTGGCACACGAGTCTACAGCGATCATATCAAATGGAGGCCCAGAGTCTGGTTTCCCTCAAAAGCTACCCTAATAAGAGTGACACACGCATGCTTCCTGTCCTTCTCTGCGTGTTCTCACAGTGAAACAGTGCATGTGTGACCTGGCCACCGTGAGAGGGCGGGAGCCGCAGGGGCACCCCTCTGCTCTTCCAGTGCCCGGTGTGCACCAGCTGCCCGCGTCGCCCGGACTGTCCCCGTACCCTCCGTCAGGACTGTAACTAGCAGTGTGAGAGCCAGGGACCCTGCCTTTGACCCCATCCTCTTTTCTTTGCAGAAACTAATCTGATTACTTTCCACTAGAGAAAGCATCCGTACATATAACTGCACATAAGTGTGTGCTTTCCTGCAGCACCTCAGCAGAAGCGATAGCCCTCGGGTAATAAAATATGGCCTCTCTGCCATGAGAGAGAATAGATTTTACAAAATTCTCCAGGGTTATTTTTAACAACTACCTGTTTAAAGCTATCTATTTTGGCAGAAACCGGTTTGGCTCAGTGGATAGAGCGTCAACTTGCGGACTGAAAGGTCCCAGGTTCAATTCCAGTCAAGGGCATGTACCTTGGTTGTGGGCACATCCCCAGTAGGGAGTGTGCAAGCGGCAGCTGATCGATGATTCTCTCTCATCAATGTTTCTAACTCTCTATCTCTTTCTCTTCCTCTCTATAAAAAATTAATAAAATATATTAAAAAACAACAACAAAGCTATCTATTTTGATATTGCCTTTGAACTCTGTCTTGTCCACATTTGCTGGCACAAAAGTTCCCAGCTGGTCAGCCATTGGATGCGCAGAGAATGGAACATGAGCTTTAAGAGACTCAAGAAACTAGTAATCTGGGAAACGGATGAACACAAATCAGTGACTATGGAAGTCTTGCAAGTGTACAACATGACACCAAGAGGACAGATAAGAAAAATCTGTAGTGTTATCAAAATATAAAAAGAACATTGAAAAAGAGCCCACTGTGTGTTTATTTAAGCATCACACTCCTGTTCGCTGAGGGAAATGCATTTGAGCAAGGCCTGTGGGATACGCGACCGTCCGGGAGTGAGAAGGGAGAAGATGACCCAGGGTAAGACACCTAATGACTGTGACACCTTCTCTTAGAAATAAACCCCAAACAGGGGAGGAGCGATACATTTAAACACCGCTCACTCATTGGCAACCGGATTTTGCTTTATTAGCCCGGACAAGTATATTTTCTGTAATAGTTTGTTGTATTTAAAGACCGTGCATAACTCTTACCGCAAACAGTTGTTTACAGTGCGGGTTTCTGCGGCGAGCTGTTTTAAAGCTCAATTGTGCATTTTGCAGATAAAGTGGGAAAACTAACTGAAGGCTGTATTGTAAGCAGCGGTTGCCGTGGAAACCCCAGTTTCAAGAGCTGGTTCTCCATTACCACTTAATTTAGGCTTCCTAATTGCATTCCACTAAATCGGTAGCGACAATATCTGCAGAGCAAAACTGCTTGCCCAGTCTAGCGCGAACCTCTTTGAAACAGGCTCCCTGAAAGCCAGGGGCTATAAAAACTCAGCATGAAGCGGGGCATGTGAGAAACCTATAGTTCAAATGTCCCCTGCCTGCTCTGTCATCCCGGGGATCCTTGTGCGCCGCACAGTCTATTAGTTCATCTACCTTCAGACCATAAAGCTCCGCCATGTGGAAACTCATCTGTCCGGCAGCACATCGGAGCGAAATAGCTCTGATTGTGCTCCCGGCCCGGTATCATGTCCATCTCACTTTCCTGCCCGCCAGCAGGTAGCCACGCCGCGCACTCCCTTGAACTGCCCTGGCTCACAATGCCGGGAACAAAGCTCCCCGGTCTGAATGGGTGTGCTGGGCCAGCGGAGAGCTGCCGACGTGACTCGGAGAGGCTTGTCAGAGCCGCCAGACATAAAAACTGCAATTACGGATCGCACCGCTCTCACAGGGCGGCGGCTGAGATGACATGGCAGCACTGCGGTGAGGAGCGCTCTGTCACTGTCCGATTAGCTCTGGAGTTACACTCTGTGGATCGGTCCCACCCCGCTGCCGGAGAGAGAAACACCGGCCGCTGTGCCCGGGCTTCCGAGGGCGCTCTCCTCGGAGGAGCTCGCGGACGCCCGTCCATCAGAACCGTGTTCTGTTCACTGTTTCGCAGTCACTGATGTGGGAGGTGCAGCTGCCCGCGATGGGGTTCTGAACTGGAGGCCTGTATGTTTGGTGGCAGAGGAGGCGGCCAGCCTGGCCCCAATGCCGGCATGGGAGTGTCCAGGGGGAGGGAAAGCCAGCTTGGCCCTGATTGACAGCACAATCCCACCCTTGTCGTCTCTCCTTCCCCAGCGGACACTTCCAGCCAGCACGCCTGCTGCCCCGGAGGACGCGGGGGAAGGAGAAGCGCACCGTGTCCTCCGGGTCCTGTGGGCAAAGAGACGGCGGGAAGAGGGCAGCGTGTCCTGGTCCTGGCACCGCGCGTTGCTAAAGCAGCGAGGACGCTGCTGCCAAGCACTCGCTGTTGTCCCGGCTCCCGAGGCTCTGAATGCCCTCGCTCCCCCAGCTGTGGGTCTCCTGCAGCAATGAATGCGGCTTTTCCCAGGACAAGACTTTATGAATGAGACAGCTGGTGTATTACAAGGCAGGAGGCTCCATGCTTTCCCAGGCTAAGAAAGCAAACGCTAAGGGAGTCTTGATCTCTGTTCCAGTGGGAATGTGTAGGGGAAGGAAAATAGCATCGCCCACAGGCTGTGCCAGAAAGTCTCTCCGCTGAGGCAGGAAATGGAGACAGGCCACCGGGGCAGGTGTGGGGCCGCTGCTGGGCTTGGCGGTGGTGTGTGTGTGTGTGTGTGTGTGTGTGCTGTGTATGTGTGTGTGGAGGGGGGGCATCACCTCTGCATTACACACACTGGCTCCTTCTGTGGCTGAGCTCGGGACTGAGTTTCAGCAGCACCGTGAGCTGCACTCGGGGCTGTGCATTCTTTCTGTGGAGGGCTCATTTCCAGTTCCCAGAGGCCTCTGGTGCGGACATGCTCTCCTGATTCTGGTACATCTGGACCCTGGGGCTCACTCTCGCCTGTTCCTGTTCCTTTCCTTCTCTCTGCGAAGGGAGAAAAAGGAAACCAGCGTGTTTTGTAATGACCTTGATGGTGCCCCATTTCAACCAAACAAGGCAAAGCCAACCCGGCCCTGCCCCGCCCCCACCGTGCTCCAGAGCACCGCTCCAGGGCACTGCGCCAGGCGATTGCTCAAATGTACCCAGAAGCAGCTCCCAGAAGAGCCAGCGGGGAGGAGATCAAGGGAACTTAGAGGCAACTTTGTTCAAGCATCAGGTTCCTGCAAATTTCCTCTCCTGCAGCTCTGCTCTGGAAACGCCTCTGATTTTATCTGCGTTCTCCTGCTTTCCACTGCTTATCTCTGATCCACCGCACGAAACTAATAAAATAAAAGACTAATGTTTCCTTCTCATCCTTAACAATTAATTCCATTCTAAAACTTCTTTGATCTCCTCTCCATTATTCCAACATTAAACCCCGAATATCTAAGCTTAGAGTCAAGCCCTGTTCCAGTCCACAGTGCAGGTACCCCGTGGAAAGAAGATTGGAGCCGCCACAGAAGACGATCACGCTGAATTACAAATCACGGGGAGTTGCATAAATAGTTATGAGGGAAAATTGCAGGATAATGCTGCTGATAGAATCAATGGCATTCTTGATAGTAATTCACCAGGGGTTCGTTATGTTATCTCCACTGAAATGTCAATATAATAGAGCGAACAGAGGAATGTATATCCAGATCCACTCTTTGTTAATTCCCGAGTGAATAATAAATCAAATTGGATATCCTAAAGGTCTCCTCTCATCAACCTGCTTGAGAACCTGGCCAAACTGGCCATCCTGCTGGTCCAACCAATGGGTGCGAGGAAGCATTTCTCTCTCTTTAGAAAAATTCACAGCATATTTGAGCACATTGCTCATAAAAAAGTTCATTTCGTAAATTCTCTGCATCACTAGGACCTGTACAATAGTATTTTATAGAAAATGTTTTATATTTATATTATTTCTATTTGGATCTCAGTGCTTAGTAAGGAGCTCAGAATGTAAGAGGTTCCATGTGAAATGCTTTTATAATAAGCAAATATATATTGATTGGGCTTTATCTTTAGCTCTCATTGCTTTCTCTTTTTTTCTTGCCAGCTAACATCCTTTAAATTAATTGCTCTGTGCATTTTCACATGTGGGCTTTCACACACACTTTTCTCAGGGGAGGGAAAAGCCTCCAGCAGAAGCTTGCGTCCCTGCCTGCAGGGCCTGAGAGGGGCAGGCTGCTGTCCGCGCATCGGGATGCCCTGTGACACCCTCTCCTATGTGTCTCCTGGAGAGAAAAAGAGAAGATGTTAGGGCTCCATGCCATGGTCTACATACTGGATTCATATCCAGTATGATCAGTATAATCAAATTCCATGAAAATAAACATTTTTCTTTTTCCTTTTATGTTTTAAAACAAATCTTTATACTATGCTTTTGAAAGGTATTTGGCCTGACTCAAATGACACAGTAGCTGTTTGCTATATTTTAAGCATCAGAGAAGTGTGACAGTGGTCACCTGTATGGTCTGCACACAGCCCAGCCTGGGCTGTCCCCCACGAAGCAGCCAGAGCATCTGGTGGCTGCTGGGTTTTCATTACTGGGCCACTGTCTTTGAACAAAACCAAAAATAGCAGTTCCATTTCAAACAAAAGATGTGTGAGAATGCTGGTTTCAGTAACTTTCATTTACTACTTTAATTCTAAGATGAAAAAACACGGACCTGGGCCGGTCCAGCTAAACAGAGCACAGGGCCCCGTGCAAACCGAAACACAGGCGCCTCGCACGCACAGCAGGAATCTTACAATGGCAGCAGCAGAGCAGGAGCCAGCGTGGCCCCCAGGCCTGGCCCGGGGCCGGCACCGCTGGAGGCTGACCCGGGTTCGAGTCAGGCCGGGCCCCCTTTGCTGGTGTGAGTGTGAGCCGCCCTTAGCTTCTCCTCTGGGCCTTTCCGCCCGGCTTTTCACCACACCTTTCCTCCCCCTGCGTGGGAGATGTAAAAGCGCTTTGTACATTTTAAAGTGTGATATAAAACGCTGTCTTGTAATATTTAACTTTTTCATTTTTCAATTACAGTTGATATTCAGTGTTATTTAGTTTCAGATGTACAATGTCTTTATCCGACATATATGTGCTACACAGTGATCACCCCAGTAAGTTGACACATGCACAGTCCTGCAATCGTATCATTACTTTCCCACAGTGGGGTAATGAAAGGGGTGGTGGCGGTGGGGGGACAGATTATGACATAATCAAATGCCCATTTGCTCTTCTTCTCTGACCTTAGAGAGAAATGGGTCCATACTCTTCTCAGTCTTCTTGGGCTTCAGATCACATGGTACATCACCGAGTTCTCCTGTGAAACACAGGCCACCACCTCTGAGGTCCCAACTCCCATGAGTCACGGGCCCTGGAGTAGCCCGGCTGTCAGGTAGCAGTGGGCTGAGTGCCTGTGTGTGGCGCCATGGGATGATGGAGTCCCCTGAGCCACTTTTCTGAGCCCCAGCAGCATAACACAATACCCTGCAGCTGGGGCCTCATGAGGGGGAAGAACATGGCTGTCCCTGAGCCCAGGCAGGGACAATGCCTGGTGACAGGAAGGCACTGGTTCTCCGCTTGCACAGCACAGCCACTGCCCCTTTGGAGGTGAGCAGCTCTAGGCAGGTGTCTGACCCGACGCTCCCTCAGGAGAGGTGGTCCCGTCACATCAGAGACAAGGGGCCCTGGCCGAGATGCCTCTGTCCAGATGCTTCTGACCAGCTTGGCTTACGAGGTGGGGACCCAGGGAGCTCAGAGCTGAGCCTCACTGCGGACACAGTGGCTTTGCTGAGTCCCAGTAGAAACTCCTCAGATAGTTGCAGGGTGCACAGGCGTGGCCTGATAAGGCCCTGCCACTCTGGCACCACTTCCAATGTCAGTGCCCTCTCAAAGCCCCGTGTGGGCAAAGCCCGAATGCACCAACTCAGACACCAGCAAACCGTAATCATAAACAGCAGAAGGCATTCCTGGTGAAGAGCTCTGAGCGCCTGAGATGAGCGAGGTGAGCTTCGGATGGCAGATGGGCAGCTCAGAAAAACAAAATGGGTCTTCAGCACCTGAGAGGCCTCCACCTCCTTCGTGGTGAAGGAAACACAAACAGAGCAAGCCGACAGCTCCCGTGGACGCACGGACAGTGCTCAGCCTGTTAGTGTGATGAGTGGATGAGACCAGAGGAAGAGGCCTGTCCGGCTGCCAGTAAAGATACAAAGCGGAACGACCTTGAGATAAAAAATTAGGCAGTGTAGAAAAATTATGCATTTTACCCTTTGATCCAGAAGTCTCACTTCTCGGTATCTATCCAATAGACACACCACTAAGAGTGCTAAGAGTATAATACAGTGTACACACTAAGTTATTGTGATGTGTTAGTGTTAGAAACGAATTGGAAACCTCAGGTGTCTCCATTGATAGGGAATTGTGGGAATAAACAATAGGATATTGACTGAAAGAAATCCTGTATGGAAAAGGAAAAAAAAAGAAAGATCTCTATTTGTGAAGAGAAAACAGCAAAATTTAGAGCACAAATCTTTTGCATAAGAGAAGCAATGTAAACTTTTTTACTTATTTGCTTATATTTTTCAGAAACCAACACTGGTGAGATAAACCAGAAGATGAATATAAATCATCAGCTGAAGGAGAGGACATGGGGACATGATGGAAATAAAACTTCTTTAAATCACATCAACATTTTACAGATTCAAAAATACACAATTTCCAAACACACTAAAGTTCATGAACCCATTGTCTAGCTATTTGGTCCCATAATCACACAGAGAAAAGGATTCTCTCAAGTAACTTGAGAGGACGTTGTTTAGCCTTGGCGTCCATAGGGAGGTATTTGTGGGCACAGACAGAGCTGCAAACCAGTGTTAAACTCCATTCAGTAATTTCATTGCTAGTAGAGATATTGGTAATATTGCTTTGAGGTTATTTTGTATTTTTGTAGACTAAAACAATGACTGCTTGCAGTCAATATTTTCAGAGTAAGAAAAAAAAAACACCACAACACTAAAATCAAAGAAGATAGACAAAATTTCTGCAATATGAATGAAAAATTTCAGTATTAACTCATGATTTTAAAAAGTTATGGATGGAGGGGGTGGGGACTGCTGAGGTGTAGAGGCTCCCATTTGCCACAGGGAGTGAATGAGCCATAGTGACCTAGTGTGCCCTGGAATGAACATAAACACCATGCTATACTATAATTATGCTACACAAACATATCTATAAGACTACAACTTTATTATACTGTGCAAATCAAAGAAACACATTATACACCTTATATTTACACAATGTTAAATGTCAAATATAGTCAAGAAAAAAGTACTAGCCCTGCTTAAACGCAAAGGAAACTTCGTAGAAATGACCATCCCTAATGGCCACAGTGGTGGTTTCAATGCTACTTGCCATTGAAAGGAACCGGTTCTGGGACAGAAAATGTAGAAACGAGCTAGGACACCTGGCTGTGTCAGAAAGGAGGGAGGCTTCCAAAGACAAGTGGGCTTTTGTGACAGTGACACCCTGGACAACACGAAAGGCATCCCTGACCAAAGCGGGGGCGCTGCGAGCATCTGAAAGTGAACTGAGTTGAATACATGGAACCGCGGAAAACTGAACTCTCAGTGGTACAAAAAGGGGATGGTGGCCTAAAAACAACAAAACTAAACAGTGCGCACACACATACAAAATGGAACAAAATTCCTTGGTAATTATTTCAGGTGACTAGGACACCAAGCCTTTTTGTCAAAATACTGGCAACTGAAGGAAAAGAATCAACTACTTATTCTGCTCTGTGTACAAATTTAGTAGCCCTAGTTGACGAAGGAATTTTTTTTTTTTTTACAAAAAGTGTGGAAAATTCGACAGAATTAGAATGTTACCACTTTATAGCACCTCATGAATGGTCTGACTGCAGCCCAGACCATCCTGAGGAGACCGGCGGGTGGATGTGTGATGGGAGTATGGGGAGGGATCAGGCCATCACCGCCTGTTCCACTAACTCATAATTGTGATTGACGTGGTGCCAAAGAAGGCCCCACCCCCTTGCAGTGTGACCTTGTGGCCAGCCCATCAGGAGGCGGAGTCTTTCCAATCCTCAGCTCTAGGCTGGCCTTATGACTTTCTCTGGACAATGGAACCAGAGACCTGCTGCTCCTGTCTTAGTCACTCGGAACACGCTCTCTTCAGAGCCAGTGTCTGAAAGAATAGCCAGGGACGATCATGCCGTAAGAAAGCCCACGCTAGAACAGCAGCCTCCCAGGTGAGACCTGAGGAGCCAACAGGCGTCATTGGGGAACCCCAACCTGCCCAGCCGTCACCTGCTGAGTGCGCCCCAGTGAATGATCCCAGACAACAGCTCAGTGACCAGGAGAAACTGCCCAGCCTGGCTCTGCCCAAACTGTCACCGATGGAACTATGAGCAAGTAGGTGGTTACTGTTTTAAGCCATAAAGTTTAGGGTAGTTTACTTATGTAGTAGCAGAAACGTAGTTAGAAAGTCATTGTTTTGTGATCTATAAGGAAGTATCCAATTCAAGCACAGATTATCAATGAGGAAATCAGTAACGGAAAGTGTGGTGGGATTTTTCTCATTGGACAGAGCAGGAAAGAGCAGCTGGTCACCTATGAGCATTACTACAGGGTGGGTCAGCCAGTCATGGTGCCCCTTGGTGTGGTGCAGTCAGAAGTATACAATTTATGACATATTCTTGTAAAAAAAAAAAAAAAAAGCAAACCACAAATGAGTCAGAGTTGAACCTGACGTGAATTCTTTAGCCTGAACTTCCAATTTTCAGAAAACATATAGATCTTGAGTTCAGTGACATTGAGTATAAGTGAATAGATGAATCCAGGGAGAGAGATTTCTACAGAACAGCAAGCCTCGCTGGTCTTTGCAGAGCCTGTAAGAAAACAAAGATGAAAGAGATGAAGGGTCTGTCAGCCATGCAATGTGGGAATCATACTGGGATCCTGATTCGTGCAGCCCAAGCGGCAAAAGGCAAACTGAGACTCTCAGGGAAATCTGAATATGGAATGGGTGTTATATAACACTGAGAAATTATTTTTTAATTTTTTAAACTGTGATGTCATGGTAGTTATGCAACAAATGTCTGTGTGTGTGTGTGTTTTTGTTTTGTTTTTGCTTTGTTATTAAGAGAGGTATAAACTAAATATGTGGAAGTGAAATGACACGAACTTACTTTAAAATTATTTACCAATCATTTCACAATGCATACAAATATGGGATCATATTATACACCTGAAACTAATATGTCAATTCTACTTCAAAATAAAAAGTAGTAACAAGTTCTCTAACAATAAAAGGAAAGAAAGGGAGCAAGGAAGGGAGGAAGATTGAGAAAAAAGAAATAAATGATGCAAAAATATATTTTTTAAATGTATTATTATTTTTTTGTTAATCCTCACCTGAGGATATTTTTCCATTGATTTTTTTTTTTAAGAGAGAGTGGAAGAGAGAGGGAAAGACAAACATCAATGTGAGAGAAACACATCAATTGGTTGCCTCCTGCAGGAGCCCTGACCAGGCCTGGGCAGAAAGAAGCCTGCAGACAAGGTCTGTGCCCTTGACCAGAATCGAACCTGGGACCCTTAGGTCCCCAGGCCGATGCTCTATCTACTGAGCCAAACTGGCTAGGGCTGATATGAAAGTCTTGATAATCATTGAGTCTGGTGAGGAAAAACAGGGACTCATAATATTAAGTCTCTACTTTTGCTTATGGTTGACATTTTTCATAATAAAATTTACAAAATAAAGTTTACAAAATATGAAAAAAGTAACTGAACTTAAGTCATGTTAACGTTAGTTCTAATCTAGAAATATCACTTTGAATTATCAGTAAATAACATATTTCTCTTCAAATATTTGAGTAAACTTGATTTTCCAGAAAGATCTGCCACCACTTATTCTCAGGTAAGGAGCCAAGGCTTCTTAGATAGTTACTCCTCATCACACCTCCTCCCAGTGCTTGGTTCTTGCTCATTCTTGTTCAGATGGTTTTCAGTGTTATGTGCTCATTAATTATTTAGGAAACTGCATGCTTATTGGGCATAATAAGGTAAATGATGATGTTTGACTGACGTACTCTGCCTGCACTTAGCAACTGGATCAAAGCACAGTATGCTCCTGCCATGGGCTCTGCAGACCATTTCCCCGGGCTCAAATCCTGGCACCAAAATGACAGTTACGTGACCTTTGGCAGTGACTTGAAAATTATTAATTTATTGGGTGACATGGGTTAATAAAGTTATATAGGATTCAAGTGTGCAATTCTATAATACATCATCTGTCTATTGCATTGTGTGTCCACCGCCCAAAGTCAAGTCTCTTTCTGTCCCCATGCATTTAACCCCCTTATCCTATTCTATTCCCCCTCCACCTTTCTCCTCTAGGAATCTCCATACTGTTGTCTGTGTCTGTGAGTTTTTGTTTGTTTGTCTTGTTTGTTCATTTGTAGCTTTCAGTTTTATATCTCACATAGGAATGAAATTATATGGCTCTTGACTTTTTCTGCCTGACATATTTCATTTAACATGATAGTCTAAAGATCTATCCATGTTGTCACAAATGGCAGTATTTCATCTTTTCTTACAGCTGAACAGTATTCCATTGTACTAGTGTATATACTAGGATACTAGAGGCATAGTGCATGGACTTGTGCACTGTTGGGGTCCCTCGGCATGGCTTGTGGGGATTGGGCCAAAGCCAGAAATCCAACATCTCCTGCCTCTCCTGCCTGCTGCTGCCGCGGGCTCTCACCCAGTCAATCCTAATGGAGGGAGGCTTGAGCTGCCCAGCGGCACTCACCAGCCATGAGCCCTGTGACTGGTGCCTGGCAGTCAGCTGAGCAGCACTCTTGCTGTGGGAGTGCACTGATCAACAGGGGGTAGCTCCTGTTTTGTGCATCCCCCTGGTGGTCAGTGCATGTTATAATGACTGGTCGACTGGTCATTTGGTCATTTGGTCACTTAGGCTTTTATATATATATATATACTATGGCCCAGTACATAAAATTCAGCATGGGGGTGGGGGGAGGAAGTGTTATTTCTCAGCCCAGCCTGCACCCTCTCCAATCTGGGACCCCTCAAGGGATGTCCAACTGCCTGTTTAGGCCTGATCACAGTCAGACATCCCTCTCACAATCCAGGACTGTGGCTCCCAACCATTCACCTGCCTGCCTGCCTGATTGCCCCTAACCACTTCTGTCTTCCAACCTGATAATCACTAAACCACTCCCTGCCAGCCTGATTGATGCCTAACTGCTCTCTTGCCAGCCTGATTGTCCCCTAATTGCTCTCCTTTGCTGGCCTGGTCACCCCTAACTGCCCTCCCATGCAGGCCTAATCCCTCCCAACTGCCCTCACTTGTAGGCCTGGTCCCTCCCAACTGCCCTCCCCTGCTGGCCTGATTGCCCACAACTGCCCTCCTCTGCTGGCCATCTTGTGTACACATGGGGCAGCCGTCTTTGACCACATGGGGGTGGCCATCTTGTATGTTAGAGTAATGGTCAATTTGCATATTACCTCTTCATTATATAGGATACCACATCTCTATGCAGTTGTCTATTAAAGGAAAGTTTAGTTATTTCCATGTCTTGGGTACCAGGTATAATGCTGTAATGAACATAGAAGTAAATATATCTTTATGAATAAATGCTTTTAAAATTTTGGGGCAGATAATTTCTGGGTCATGTGTAGCTGTTTTCTTAATTTTTTCAAGGACCCTCCATACTGTTTTCCATATTAATTATATTGGTTTACGTCTCCATCAGCAGTACATGAGGGTTCCTTTTTCTCTACAACCTCTACTGCACTTGCTAGTACTTGTCTTGTTGATAATGGCCATTCTAACAGGTCTGGGAGGCGGGGCTATGGTATCTCATTGTGGTTTTGATTTGCATTTCCCCTATAGCTAGTGAAATTGAATATATTTTTCATATCTCTATTGGCCATTTGTAAGTCTTCTTGGGAGATGTGTCAGTTTAGGTCCTCTGCCCATTTTTAATTGTACTGTTTATTTTGTGTTGAGTTGCATAAGTTCTTTATATATTTTGGATATTAACTGCTTATTGGAGGTGTCTGCAAATGTCTTTTTTTCATTTTGTTGGTTGCCTTTTTGTTTTGTTGATGGTTTCTTTTTCTGTGCAGAAGCTTTTTAGTTTGATATAGTTCCATTGACTTGACTTTTGCTTTTACTTTTGTTGTGTTTGAGGTCAAATTTAATAAAATCCTCTCTAAAACGAAGGCCTATAAGTTTGATACCCATGTTTTCTTTTATGTATTTTATTATTTCATGTCTTTGGTTCATTTTGAGTTAATTTTTGTGTATGGTGACAAATAGTAGTTGTTTCATTAATTGTATGTGACTATTCAATTTTTTCAACATCATTTATTGAAAAGGCATTTTTTTCTATATTGACAGGTCAACTCTGTCATCAACCAAGCAATTGAGTTCCCGATACTATATGAATTAAGAAGTCAATATGTAACATTCTGAGGTGATTCAGGTTGGACATTAAATATTATGCTATGACTTTTCTCCTTATGCAGAATATCTGTTTGCTTGAAGAGTGGCTTCCTGGCTTGCTGCCAGCCTGTGCATAGTCCATGCTTATGAGTTCAGGATCTATGACAATGTGAATAATTCAGATGTTTACAATAAAAGCACATAAATACATGAATTCACTAATGTTAATGTTAAACTTTATGGGGGGAAAAAGTCCTTTGAGTCTTTGGTGGTTAAAAATTAAAGACCTCAAATCATGTACAATAAACAGTAAATAAAGTTTAAAAAAAACAAAAAAACAAAAAAACCTGAGGAACCATTCCAAAATCAGGAAGGAATGTCACAGGGTGTGTATTCTAGTTATGAATACAGTATTTCTTACTACTTACAACATATGCAATGTAATGTATTAGATGCTTTCCTATTGCATGAAGTATGTATTCTCATAGAGTAATACTGGTAGATATGTTATAGTTATGGCAGTATGTCATATCCTATCTATATTAATAAAAGGGTAATATGGTAATTAGACCATGAGACTTTCCAGACAAAGCCATGGTGGCAGGACTGAGGCAGAGGTGGTTAGGGGTGATCAGGCCAGGAGGGGAAGGCAGTTGGGGTGAGCAGGCCATGAGAGGGGACCAGTTGGGGGTGATCAGGCTGGCAGGGGAGTGGAGTTGGGGGCAATCAGGCCAGTAGGCAGAGTGGTTAGGGGTGATCAAACAGGCAGGCAGGTGAGCAGTTAAGAGCCAGCAGTCCTGGATTGCAAGGGGGTTGTCCAACTTCCAGTTTAGGCCAAATTTCACAATGGTCTCAGATTGGAGAAGATGCAGGCCAGGCTGAGAGACATCTCCCCTCCTCCCGTGCACAAATTTCATGCACCAGGCCACTAGTATCACAAATAATTCTATCTAATGAAGAAGTAACATGCAAATTGACCATCACTCCAACACACAAGATGGCCACCCGCATGTGGTCAAAGATGGCTGCTCCTATGTGGACACAAGATGGCTGCCACAAGGTAGCCAGTAGGGGAGGGCAGTTGTGGGCAATCCGGCCAGCAGAAGAGGAAGGCAGTTAGGGGTGACCATGCCAGCAGGGGAGGACAGTTAGGGGCAACCAGGCCTGCAGGGGAGGGTAGTTGGGGTTACCTGGACCTGCAGGGAAGAGTAGTTGGGGAGGACCAGACTGGCAAGGAAGGGAAGTTAGGGGTGACCAGACTGGCAGGGGAGGGCAGTTAGAGGTGACCAGGTCAGCAGGGGAGGGCAGTTAGGTGTTGATCAGGCTGGTAAGGGAATGGTTAGGGGTGATCAGGCTGGCAGGCAGAAGCGGTTAGGGGTAATCAGGCAGGCAGGAAGATGAGTGGTTGGAAGCCAGCAGTCCTGGATTGTGAGAGGGATGTCTGACTGGGATCGGGCCTAAACAGGCAGTTGGACATCCCTTGAGGGGTCCCAGATTGGAGAGGATGCAGGCTGGGCTGAGGGACACCCCTCATCCCCATGCATGAACTTCGTGCACTGGGCCTCTAATGTAAAATAAAACTAAAACTAGCAGTTTCTATTTAAAGACCCAAGTTCTATGCAGCATAATTCACAATAGTCAAAAGGTGGAAGCAACCCAATGGATGAATTGATAAACAACGTATAGTAGGTATGTACATTCAATGAAAAATTACTCACTCTTAAAAAGGAAAAAAAAAATTCTAACACATGATACAACATGGGTAAAACTTGAGGAAACTATACTAAGTGAATTAAGCCAGTCACAAAAAACAAATACTGTATGATTCCACTTACATGAGACACTTGGAGTAGTAAAATTCATGGAGACAGATAGTAATGTGTGGTTGCCAGGGACAGGGAGAGAGGAATAGGGAGTTATTGTTTAATAGAGAGTTTCCGTTAGGGAAGATGCAAAAGTTCTGTGGATGGATAATGGTGATGATTGTACAACTATGCGAATGTACTTAATTATGCTGAACTGTAAACATAAAAATAGTTAAAATAGCAAATTTTATGATCTGCATATTTTATTACCATTAATAAAATAATTCAAATTTTGAAAAAGCCTAGCAGCTCCTGTGTAGGGGCCTTTTAGGAATAATTTAAAGTAACAGAGTGAAAATGCACTGATGAGTGCCTTACACATAACAAGAGGGGAGGGCGAAGGGGGGGCGGGGAGATCCATAAGTGACAATAATACCATTAATGATATTTGTTATGTGACTTTCCTTTCATTCCAAAGACAAGCTAATAACCTGTAAGACTGGGACTTTATTTGGGATGGGTGGGGGTGGGTGGAGACTCAAACTCCGATGGGAATTATGGCCCCTCTGCTAGAAAACATTTTCATCTTCTCTTTCTTATACACAATTATTTCAAATACCTTCCATTGAGCCTCCCCTCTCTAGGTGGAGCCAGAAGCCACGGACTCCAGGCCATGAATCATGCTTCCACATATTAGTGACTGCTGATATTTAAACTGCCCTAGGAAACACATTTGTATTGTAATAAAAGCTTGTTGGAGGAAAGTTCAAAGGGATTTTTTTATTGTGGTAAAATAAACATAATTAAAAATTGACCATCTTGCCCTGACTGATTTGGCTCAGTGGATAGACCATTGGCCTGTGAACTGAAAGGTCCCAGGTTCGATTCCGGTCAAGGGCATGTACCTGGGTTGCGGGTAGATCCAGTAGGAGGTGTGCAGGAGGCAGCTGATTGATGTTTCTTTCTCATGGATGTTTCTAATTCTCTATCTCTCTCCCTTCCTCTATGTAAAAAAAAATTTAAAAAATCAATAAAATATATTTTTAAAAATTAACCATCTTAACAGTTTTTAAGTGTACAGTTCAGTGGGATTAAGTGCATTTACATTGCCATGCAACCATCACCCTCAGCCATCCACAGAACTTTTGCATCTTCACAAACTGAAACTCTTTCTAAACTAACTAATAACTCCACTGGCAACCACCATTGTACTTCCCACCGCTATGAATTTAAGTACTTTTCTGCACTCATCTATTGAAATTACATAGCATTTGTGTGGTTCTATGCCTGGCGTGTTTCACTTTGTATGATGTCCTCAGCGTCATTTTCAAACATTTAATTCTCTCTTAAGATTAAATGATAGTCTATTTGATGAAATCTTGACATGATGGTTAAGTGTGAGGTGTGGAGACCTAGGTAAGTGTAGTTTGATATCTCTTTGGGGAAAAATATTTTCTAGGAGGTTTTCAGGTTACACTGTGCCATTAATTCCCATTTTGCTGCTCTCTGATGCCAGTTTAGGCTTACTTTTTAGAAGAAAATGCTCTTGGTATTTATGAGCTACGGAAATGAACAAAAATTATAAGGGTTCCTTGACGCAGCATAGGCTTGGACCCATGGTATTCCAAGTTTGTTCCAGATGGATCTGTTGACGGCAGAGTGAAGGCCATTTCTCAAGGTCACAGTTGCTTCTGTGTCATGGCTTTTCATCACATGCCTTGGTTTTTGGCATTCAATATGCTCACATATATTTCAAATGATTTTTGGTCATGAGAGCAAATATTTACTGGGTTGTTAGCCAAGTGGAAGGAAAGCCAAGCCTGACCTTCTAGGGCTGAGCCCGTATCTAGCTTGTGAGTTTAGGGAACCTAACTCCTCCATATGTAGCCTGAACCAGTTGGGTGTGGGCCTGAATGTATGAATTCTGTGGGGATTTAACCAGTTCTCCCTGCAATGCTAATATTGAAGAAAAACAATGATGTGTGTGGAACCCAATGAGATTAGACTAAAATCCAGAATAAATAAGGATTTTGATATCATCCTTTCCTGACTAATGTCTTGCATGTTTTAAATTCTCTTGGCCCCATAAACACATTACAGCTAATTATGGCTAAATCTCAAAAGGCTCGGGGCTGAGTACATAGTGGATTCCAAGGCATGAAAGCTGAGCTCAATTTCTCCACATTGGCAACTGCATACTCTACCCATGGGCCAAAACACGGGGGAGGTAGTTTGCAGCCAAATGCATACAGGGGAGGGAAAGAGAAATAGAAATCAGTCATTCATCATTGCATCAGGAAAACCGCTCCAGGTTTTGGTTTTCCTTGAGTTTGTCCATTATTGTAACAGCTGGAGGGCGAGTGCAGGGACTCGCAGGTATTTTGTAGAACTAACATATTTGGTGACAGCTCAACCCTTGGAAGCTTCACAAGAGCAAGGAGATTAACTCATAGCCAGAGGTTTGAGAACTCCCTGACGTTACAGAGAAGAAACAGAAGTTTTTCTTCTCTGATCGTATATGTCACAGGAGTGTGATCAGTTGTCAGTTTTGAAAACTGAAATCCAGGAGCCAAGAGCAACAGGGAATGTGGCGGAGTGTGGCGGGGGAGGCCTGCAGCTCTGAGGCCAGGGAGCGGGAGGCCAGAAGGCCGGGCCTCGCCCCAGTGCTTTGAGGGATTCAAAAAGTGTGTTCATCTCTCTTAAGTTCAGAAAAAAAACAACTCTTCAATCAAATAAAATGTTGAATACATAATATGAATATCCTTGTCTTTATATCAACACAGTTGGGAAGTATACTTTTTTATCTTATTTTTATGGAGGGAAGTTCCCACGAGGACGAGCTTCTGGTGCCAGAGAGCCATCCTGAGCTCGCTGCTGCTTCTCTCTCTGCACCCAGTCCTTAGGCAGGCCCTCCCGGATGCCTCTATTCACATCCGGCCTGGGAAGCAGCCCGGGCTGTGGGCCGTCTATCTTGGTTTTATGTCTTTGTATTCACTGCGTCCATCCAGGAGGCTTATATGAAACAAGACAGACTTGGATGTTAGCCATTCCCCTTTGAGACTCAGTTCTTACAAACTTATTTGCGTTCCTTTTCCTCTTGAGGCCACTATCCTTTCCCCACCAACCCTTAGGCCTTGGTGGAAGGAGTGGACCCTGTTTCCGAGTGGAGGGGCGCCCAGTCCCCGGGGACGAACAGCTGTTACCTCAGGGTCCGGGCAGTCGGCGCCGGGCCTGGGACTCTTTGGCTGTAAAGGTGGTGGATTCAAACGGCACTGAAATGGAAACCCCATGACTTGGGTTCTCATGTACCACTTCACCCGCTCTGCAGCATCAGCCCTTCGGAACTCCATGACGTGCAAACAGTCATACCTTCAGGCCAACTTCTGTAGTTGTTAGGAACTCAAATGAAACCACGGGCGTGAAGGTGTTTTGTAAATTTGGAAAGTGCTCTTCATTATCAGGATCTGAGTCATTTCACATGTTA
Organism: Nyctalus aviator; assembly: GCA_036971965.1. Taxonomy (NCBI): domain Eukaryota; kingdom Metazoa; phylum Chordata; class Mammalia; order Chiroptera; family Vespertilionidae; genus Nyctalus; species Nyctalus aviator. The sequence goes on from CM072932.1 coordinate 8,391,318, forward strand.
TGCCTCAGTTTCTTTATAGATGAGACAGGAGAATGGCCCTGGCCTCCGGTGGACCTCAAAGGAGGGCTGCATGAGAGGACTGGCAGCGTGAGTGTCCTGAAGACATTAAACGCTCGCACCGCTGTAAGTCCTTGCGAGGCTGGTTACTTTGGCTTCATATCACCGCACGGAATGCAGACTTTACTTGGGATTCCCCAGAAGCTTCCTGTGGTGGAACTAAAAATCCTCCTCAAGGCCAGACCCCTTGCCTGCAGCCAGCAGAGGCATCTCCCCCGTGGCATGCTGAAGTGGCTCAGGCTATTGATCTGGGAAAGGGGCTGAACCTAGTTGTGGTAATTACCTTCTTCTCTTGCCTGGTCTTGGACGTGCTGCCCAGTCACCACTGGGAGGAAAGACAATCCCAGCTTGTGAGTAGGACAACCTCCTCGGGAGAAGATAGAACTGCAATCAGAGAGAGGGAACGCTCAAAAGGAGGCACTGCCCAGCTCCAGAGGGACACAAAGCTGAAGTAGCGGTGCAGGAAGGCAGGCGGTCTGCCCCGGATGGAGTCCTATTTAGCGTATTGTCAATATGCAAAGGGCAAACTATGTTTTGATTATCTGGTCAAGTGCACAATTTTTCTTCAATATATTTTTAATTTATTTCAGAGAGGAAGGGAGAGGGAGATAGCAGTATCAATGATGAGAAATAATCATTGGTCAGCTGCCTCCTGCATGATCCTTACTGGGGACTGAGCCTGCAACCTGGGCATGTGCACTGGCCAGGAATCCAACCATAACTTCCTGGTTCATAGGACAACGCCCAGTGACTGAGCCACACCGGCTGGGCAGGTGCACATTTTTTCTAGAAGACATAGACCAAATGTGGCCAATGATTGCCTCAGGCTACCATTCCCAACTCTTTTCTCCCTCTGCACCTCCCACCTGCAGCTGTTGTGGGGTTCCACTGGAAGCCAGGTTCTGCCCGGGGAAAGCCAGGCTCCTGCCGGGGCAGAGCTGAGGAAAGAGCATGAGTCCTCCTGTCCCGGAACATCCTCTTCAGCCGGAGAGACAGCAGGAGGAGCAGATAAACAGCCATCCTCTCACGGTGACAAGTGGTGTGTGAGACTGTCTGCCCGCCACAGCCTCTGGTTCTCTTGATCTCTCATTTCCAAGCCTGCGTGTCTTCCAACCTTCTCACCACACCTATGGCTAGCTGTTATATTCCTTCTTTACAGGAAGCCTCAGATTCTGCCTACGGTTGTTCTCACCACAACGTCATGCGCCTACGTGCACCTGTGTCCTCTCTTTTTCCTCAGTGGGTTCCTCATCGGTCATTGCGCCACCTCCAGCCAGGCTTGGGGACCTTCCAGCACCAGGCTGCACTCTGAGGGCTCTGCCACCAGGCTGAGGCAGTGCCCTGGGAAGGGGCTATTGATGCCCCTGCCCCACGAGCCCCTCAGAATATGGAGCCTGACCCCTGCCTTTGCCATGTCCTGTGCGCCGGCTCCATCTCCCTTTGCACACCTGGTTTCAGTGTCTCTGCACCTGTGGGCCTCATGCTTGACAGCAGCGACTTTTATTCTAAGTCAGACCTCTGTGTCTGGAACTAAGTCAAACCTTCCAAGGTCTGTGGGTAACGACATTGATGCATCTGTTCTGGAAGCGGTGCTTCTCGGTGTCCCATATGGTCATGGTGATGGCTTTTCGGTTAAAGTTCCTTTAGGAATGCTATAGCATGATGTTACATGAAGACACAGTTCAGAGTCTTGGGGCTGGGAGGTACCTGAGTGCCCCCAGAACCTCAGAGCGTCACTGAGAGCCCAGGGGTGCAGCTTGGCAGTCAGAGGGTGGTGGACTGGATGGCACCCCAGTTCCACTTGCATTTGTTTCCGTGTTGCAATTTCATCAGAAGAAAGAACACCCCGATTTATAACTGTCAGTCACTTGTTAAAGCCACACACTGCTGAGTGGAGGTGCTGGCATTAGAGCTTCGGTTTCAATTCCAATTTGCTAACAGAGGGTTAATGAATAGTCCCAACTCTACACACACACACACACACACACACACACACCCCACACACACCACACACATACACATACACACCACACACATACACACACACACAGACACACCACACACACACACACACACACACACACCACTCACCACACACCACACACACACACACAGAGAGACACACCACACACACACACACACACACCACACACACACACCACACACACACAGACACACTCACACACACACACCACACCACACACCACATACACACAGACACACCACACACACACATACACACACCACCCACCACACAGACACACCACACACACACACATATACACACACACACACTCCTCTGTAATACTGAAAGGCATTTTGCACTGAGGAAATCCAGCCTTCTTTTCTCTCCTCAGCACTTCCAATTTTGAGAAACACACAGATTGGGTTCAGATTTTGCAATGGTCTTGGAGCCGGCACTGAAACGCTGGGAGGGGCTAGGTCAGTCAGGCGTCCAGGGTCCCAGGAGTTGTCCGGGATTGGAGATGGCCCGGCATTCCTTGCCACTGTGACCCAGGGGGTGGGAGATGACCTGCCACACTGCCGGCAGCTTCGTGGCCAAACCTGGATGCTTTAAAAGGGACATAGCTCTTATCTCACATCTCCTCAAATGGTCTTATTTGTTTTGTTTTATTTTTGCATATATATTTGAAAGAGGAAGAGAGAGGGAGAGAGAGATAGAACATCAATGATGAGAGAGAATCATTTATCAGCTGCCTCTAGCTGGGGATCAAGCCCACAATCCAGACATGAACCCTAACTGGGAATTTTACCCTGACCTCTGGCTTATAGTCAACCCCTCAATGCTCAACCACTGAGCCACACTGGCCAGGCCCCAAACGTTTTGAAACATGTTGTTTATTGTCAGGACCATCTTCCCAAGAAGCCAGTTTTCTCAGTTTGTTATGTGTTGAAGTAAAACTGCTTTTGTATTTTCTAAAGTGAGTAAAATTTGGCGGTGCAGGTCCCTGCGTTGACGCATGGATTCCAGACCCAGACAGCAATCTTATTCCCACCACATCGCTTTACTCCTGTAATACCCAGAGTTTACTCCCCTTGATATGCTTATGCTAAGAACCAATTGATTATAAACACGTTGTGGAGTCTAACACCCAGTGGGCATGTAACCAGTGGGAGGAATATACTGCTAATATAGCTCTCAGTGCTCAAAGGACCGGCATCTGCCATGCCCAAGTGTGCAGCTGTAAACTCTTCCATATTCTAATAGCTGCTTCGTGTGCTTGAGAATGCTCTACTGCCTGTCATAGACACTTTGTGAAAAAACAGTTTTGAATTGTGATATGAAGTCCACTTATTTATGTGTTACTTATTCGATGAATATTTATTGAGCAAATGTCATGTCCAAAGACCTGAGTTCAGGGTACAAGGTTAAGTCTTCACACTTAGGGAGCTTAAGTGTAGTAACAACAGGACACCTCCACGTCACCACCTCACTTTTATTTATCTTGAAAATTTCAAATGTTAGAAGCCAATTTCTCTGCAAACTAAATGACAGTGCCTGATGAGGAGTCAGGCATTTTGTCTTGAATTTGCATTATCAACTCGCTATCTCTGCTGTGCTACAGCTCACGAGGCAGCTGAAAGGGGTGATATTAAAATAGATTAGGTGATTGTAGTCAGTGTCTATAAAAAGCTATAATCTAAAGGCTTAGGAAGATTATTTCTATAACTACTAAAATGTAAATGGACATTCAAATGTAGCATTTATATTTTTAGCCAAACATGGCTTTTATCACATATAAACAAACAAGTAATCCAAGATTGCCAAAGAAGTAGTTAGAAGTATAGAATGACTAATTAAAATAAGAAATACCGGTCTTATTACCCTGAGTGGTCTGGAGCGGAACTGAATGCTGTTTGATTTAGGAATTACAGCAATTCATATCTTAGGGCGCGGGAGTCTTCATCAAACCACAGAAAGATGGCGCATCAACGCTGAGGCCTTACCCAGAGCTGCTAATCCAAGGAGACCCTCCCCAGTGGGAGTGGTGGGGGGCAGGCACTGCTGCTCTGCTTAGTTTTGGGGAACTTTTGCTCAACACCCAATAGCTCGGTCACGTTCTTTTTCTGTTGGTAGCAAAGCGTCCTATTTTATAAACTCACCTATCCAATAGGCATGCTTTCTCTTTCCTCCCTAGCCTAGAGGGTTTTGTGGACCTAAAGCTGGGCAAGGTGACTAGAACGTGCAAAACTGGATAAAGGGGCCACACAGCCAGCCCAACCCCAACTTTGAGAATTAGTAACAAATTTTATTGGGGAAAAAAGTTGAGTTAAGAGAAATACTTTTCCTAAAATCCACCAAAAAGCAACAACAAACAGGATTGCTTTTTTCCTTCAACTTAAACATTTATATTAGGGTCTGAGCAGTTATTTCCTTCTGCTCACCTGACCCTGGAATGTGACTTTTTAGGTCTAATTTCCATTTAAAACAGCCCCCTTTGCATTGGTAAAGGCATTCTAAGACCTTTTGGTGGACCTGAGTTAACACTGAAGAAATCTGACCACCAATAATTTATTAAGTTGGACAAAACGAGTAAAAATGAAAATAGACGTAGCACACACTCACACCATCGGCTCTCCCAGAATGCAACCCTCCTGGCATGGCTGTTTTCCTTCCTCCCTCCCCTCCTCTCCCTGCTCCCTTCCTTCCTGTAGATGGATGTGAATGAATGAATATTTCATTTGTAGACTTTTTTCATCTTAAGAGAATTGTCATTCTGCCTCTTCTTTCTTTTTTCTTTTTTTAAAAGCTTTTTTAAAAAATATATATTTTATTGTTGTTTTTTTTTTGTGTGTGTGCATTTTTTTTTGTTTGTTTTTTCAGAGAGGAAGGGAGAGGGATAGAGAGATAGAATCATCAATGAGAGAGAAACATCGGTCAGCCACCTCCTGCACCCACCCCTCCTCATAGGGGATGTGCCCGCAACCAAAGTACATGCTCTTGACCGGAATCAAACCTGGGACCCTTCAGTCTGCAGGCTAATGCTCTATCCACTGAGCCAAACCGGTTTCAGCTGCCTCTTCTTTCTGAAATAATTCAGAATTTTGATTTTTTGTTAAAATGGCCTTTTAAAAATATTTTATTACCTAATGGAAGTTCTCTTATGGGATAGAAATCTAGGCTTATATTGTCAATGTAACTCACCAAATCTCAATAATTTCATAAATATACAGCTATATCAATAGGTGATTAATAATATGAATCAATTTTGGAAATTAAAAAACACAAATTAATTTATTAGAAACACATTTAAAATTATTTTCCTTAAAGTCTGTGGATAATAATTACTATAGAATACTTATGTATTTATATTTGACTTGAGGTTTGTTTATCAAGTCAATCCAACTTATCCCATATGTAACACATAACAGAAAGGGAAACAATGTGTTCAGGTGAGATGCTTTGGCACAGTGCTCCAGGAAGTGGCATATGCCTTACTATTGACAGTAACCTTGTGCCCTTAAAATGCCCTCTCCTGCGTTTCAGACTCTGCCCTTTCAGAAAGCACGGGCGCGCTTAAAACAGGGCAAGTGGTCACGTGTCACGCAGAGCACAGGGACCAGGGCACTATGGCACCACATTGGGCTGAAAGGCCAGAGTTCAATCTCTCAGTCTTTGCCCTTCATACCTGCCAATAGCACACACTTAGCTGTCAGACAGCTGGTCCATTCACTGCCACCTGCGGCCAGGCACCCGGAATCAGTGCGCCTCAGGCAGGTAGAGCTGCTTTCATCTGGTTGGTGATCCTCTGTGTAAGTTACATCCATGGCCAGGATTCTTGGAAATTTCATCTTTAATTTCAGATTTAGCAAAAAGGACATCTAAAAAAAAGTCACTTCTCCCTCAAAATGTTTTCTTAATTGACTCACAGGCAGAAGTTTTTATTTTACATTCTTATATTATTTAAAAGTATTTGCTTATATTCAAGTTTTCTTTACACCAGGGTTCAACCAGAAATCTGACATGAGCGGATCTTTGTGACAGAATACATCTGTGCACAAGCTCAGGCCGTGGAGTCCAGCTGCTGGCCACACGGCGATTGCTGGCCTCTGTGTCCTGCAGGAGAGGCGGGGGACAACGCTCACTCACGGGCATGGAGAGCTCTCACCGCAGTTCCTGGGACAGCATGCTCAGCAATTGTTTACTATTTTATTAAAAAGCATAGATACATTTAATTGTAAAATAGTCAAACTCAGTCTCACAGCCCACTTCCTGTGGAGTAAAGAGAAGGCACCACCTTCCTGTTACATGGACTGACTGAGTCACCACCGGCAGCAAACCACACTTAACGCAGACACTGAGCAGGTGACAGCACAGACCCTGAGCAGGTGACAGCAGATGGGGGGCCAGAGTTCTGTCACAGCGTCTAGTTTGTGGTTGACATTTCTCACTGGGCAGTTACAACATGACGCTCAGAGGTCCTGCGTCTTCAAAGAATCTCCCTTTCCTCCTTATTTTGAGCATCAGATCCTTCCACCAACTTCGGATCTTTTGGGCTCCAGCCTGGTATCCTTCTCACTCCTTCCAGCTCCTTCAGGGCCATTTCCTGTCTCTTGTAAACCTTCTGGAAACTCCCCTCCATTGTGTGCCGAGCTCCACAGTGCTGCCTGGAGCGTGGACTCAGCCACGGTGGCCTTGCTTAAGAGCTGGAGTCTGGGGCGTGGGTGACCAGCTATGGCGGCTGAGGCCTGGAGAGAGCTGATTGGCTCTATTGAGCGCTGAGATGAAGGCATTGGAGTAGCCACAGGGAAAGCGTGCACTAGGCAAGCTCCTCATGCCGGAGTTCTGAATTCTCATTGGAGATTTCTTCTTCATCCCCACAGTGCCGGACTGGGAGCTGAGGCTTGGGCTGCAACCTCTGCCTTCTCACCAAAGGGCTGATTGGCAAACACCAGGTGCTTCCTGGCAACCCCAGGAAAACAAATGCACCACGAGAATGCCATGCTGCCACCAATCGGGTGAAGCCTTGTTTGTCCCTGAGAACCTCTTGGTTAGACCCCAGCCCTAACATGGACTATGTCTCTATTTGCCTTTATCACGTTAGTACTTTGGTAATGGATTACTATTTTTTTTTATTTGATGAGTTTCATAAATGCATACGTTTTATCTCTTAACAATGCTTATAGTCTATATACAAACCACATTATGAGTACGTAATTTTCAATTATGAAGTTAATTCAATATTAAAAATAATATGTTAATGAACTTTGCCAACCTGAAGAAACACAGTTACAGAGTGTTAATTGAAGACCACTTATGAAAACACCAAGCATTGTTTACAGAGTAGATGCTTACAGTTTTATTGTTATTTTCCCAAAGTTTACAGAAACGTGTCCAAAACCTCACTTATGCTCAGTGTCAATGCAGAGACATGAATGTCACACAGAGGATAATTCAGGGTGTTCCCAGCCCAGCAGCAGGAGAAATTGGATGAATTTGGGAAGAGAACCAGGTCACCCAAACCTACCAAAGCCAGTGCCTAAAGACTGAAAGTTTATCTGCCCCACAAATGACTGTGTGCTGAAGTGTATAGTTTCTGCTTGGTGAACACATCTGTATTTTTAATGCACTTTCTGCAAAAAGCACTGTAAAACCTTTGGTGCCCAAAGCAAAATCCAAAATCCACCCCCCTGACTCCCCCGATCACATAAACTACATCACTGTTGTAAAGATAAAGCTAGATATTGAGGGAAAAGTACTGTCCCAGAAAAATGACTAAAGTAATATTAACAGAGCCCTATATTTTTCAAGGTATCTGTCTTCTGTAAACTTACAGCTTGAGTGGCCGTGTGGATAAAGATGGGCTTAATAACAATTCTGTCAAGATTGGAAAGGAAGAAACCAATTTTATGATAATTGATAATTAGTGAACTAAAACCTAAATTGGAACATGTAGACTCAGACATATGTTTTAAAAAATTTTAGCTATTGAAAGGAAAGGAATCTATTGCAATAAAAAAATAATTATTTCAATTGTCAGCAAGAAGTCTTATCAGGGACCCCAAAATAACCAGAAATAAAAGAGAAGCAATAACTGACACCACAGAAATACAAAGAGCTGTAAGAAAATATCATGCCAACAAATGGGCAATCTGGAAGAAATGAATTAATTCCTAGAAACATACAATCTTGCAAAACAGAATCAGGCAGACACAGAAAATCTGAACAGACTGACTACAACTAATGAAATTGAAGCAGTAATTGAAAAAATCCCAAGAAACAAAAGTCCTGGACCAAATGGCTTCATAGGTGAATTTTACCAAACATTCAAAGAAGAACTATCATTTATTCTTCTCAAACTATCCCAAAAATTTTAAGAGGAGAGAAGACTCCAAACTCATTTTATAAGGCCAGCATTATCCTGATTCCAAAACCAGATGAAGACATTATAGATAAAGAAAATTATAGGCCAATATCCCTGATGAACACAGATGCAAAAGACCTCAACAAAATATTAGCAAATTGAAACCACCATGATCAAGTGGGTTTTATTCCTGGGATGCAAGATTAGGTACAATATCTACATATCAATTAATATGACACATCACATTAACAAAATGAAAGATAAAAATTATATAATAATATCAATAGATGCAGATAAAGTGGGAATAGAGGGAACATACTTCAATATAATAAAGGCCATCTATGACATACCCACAGCCAACATCATAATGGGTAAAAATTAAAATAATTTTCCTTGAGCACTGAAACAAGAGGGAGATGTCCACTTTCATCACTCTTATTCAACATAGTACTGGAAGTCTTAGTCACAGTGATCAGATAAGAAATAAAAACCACCCAAATTGAAAAGGAAGAAGTAAAACTGTTTCTATTTGCAGATGATATGATACTGTATATAGAAAACCCTAAAGATTCCACCAAAAAACTAGAGCTGAAAAAGAAAAATTCAGTAAAGTATCAGAATAAAAATTAATATTCAGAAATTGATGGCATTTTTATCACCAATAATGAACTCTCAGAAAGAGAAACTAAGAAAACAATCCCATTTACAATTGCATAAATAAATAAACAAAATATCTAGAAATAAAGATAACCAAGGATGTAAAAGACCTATACTTGGAAAATTATGAGATACTGAAGAAAAAAATTGAAAAAGATACAAATAAATGGGGGAGTGTCCTTCAGCCTGGCCTTTCGAACCTGAGACCCCTTGGGGGCTGTCTGACTGCTGGGTTAGGCCCGATTGCGGCAGTTGGACATCTCTCTCACAATCTAGGACTGCTGGCTCCTAACCGCTGGCTCCTAACCGCTCACCTGCCTGTCTGCTTGCTTGATCACCCCTAATCCCTTCTGCCTGCTTGCCTGATTGCTCTCTAACCACTCCGCTGCCAGCCTGATCACCCCAACTGCCCTACCCTGCCAGCCTGCCAGCCTGATTGCCTCCTAACTGCTCTACCCTGCTGGCCTGATCACTCCCTAACTGCTTGTCCCCCCCGAGCTGGCCTGATTGTCCCTAACCACCTCTGCCTCAGCCCCTGCCACCATGGCTTTGTTCAGAAGGAAGTTGGATGTTTAGAAGATGTCCAGTCAACCCAGTTGCATATTACCCTTTTACTAGTATAGATTGTGATAACTAGATATGAGGTCAGGTGAGTACTGAAATATTGGGGGAAATACTGTGTAAGCTATATGATTGTCTAACCCCTATGCTGTACATCTGAAATTAATAAAAATAATATTGAATGTAAACTGTAATTAAAAAATAAAATTAAAATTTTTTTCTAAAAAAGAGTTCTCTCAGTTTTCCTTGTGTGAACACAAACATGCCACATCAAATTATTCAACTAGGTAATAAAAACAAATCCATCTAAAATTGCCCATTATTTAAGTGATCCAGGCCATGGCAGGCACCTCAGCCGGAGCCCTGTGGTCCCAGGGGCAGTGCAGCCTGGGGCTGGGCCTGCTGGCTGCAGGCTGTCTACATAGCAGCTGGACCAAGGGAGGGTGTGGCTTCAGGAACTTGCATTTGTGAACAGCCTGGACTGTTCTTTCAACTTGATGACAATGACTTCTGGGGAGATCAATATTTATTATTTTATTAATATTTTAAAAATATGTTTTGTGCGTTTATTTGAGCCAAACTATCCATAATGGTCAGGAAGCAGGATCTCAATGTATTGAGGTACTGCTCCGGAGAATGGTTGTGTTTCACCTAGTTTTATAAGTTACCATCAAAGGAGGAGGTGTAAGTGGGTTACATGAAATCCACTGGTGGTAGATTAGGGAGGCGGGAGAAAGCAAAGTGGAGAAACCTCTGGCATTGGATAAAAAGTAAAATGATAGACACATACTCTTTTACTTAGGTGAAAGCAAGGAAGAGAGGAAGATTGAAAAAAAGAAATAAATTATGCAAAAATCTTTAAAAAATTATTATTATTATTATTATTATTATTATTATTCCTTACCTGAGGATATTTTCCCACTGATTTTTATGGAGAGTGGAAGAGAGAGGGACAGAAATATCATCGACTGCACAAGCCCTGACCAGGACCCAGGCCGGGGGGAGCCTGCAACCCAGGTATGTGCCCTTGACCGGAATTGAACCTGAGACTCTTGGGTCTGCAGGCCGATTCTCTATCCACTGAGCAAAACTGGCTAGAGTGCCAAATACTTTCTTTATAGCACCTTAGCCTGTTTAGGATGCTTTCCCCCAGAGTAACTCAGGAATCCAACTGTTTTCTTTATATTATAATGTTCAATATTATATTGTCAAGGAGATGAATCAGAGGGACAGGAGTTTACAAATCAGTCCTAGGGACTTTGCATTCCGCCTTTCCAGCCAACCTGGAGTGCTCGGCCTCTCTTAAGATGACTGGTTCAAAAGCGGAGGGAACTTTGGCACAAACAGGAAACATGTGAAGCAGGGCGCTCAGCAGCCAGTGGGTAGCTTGGTCCCACTGCATGCACACAGCTCATGGAGGAGACAGAAGCCATCGGCGTCCGGAGCTGGTGCGCTGCCTCTCCTGGCTCAGGGTGCGGCAGGCACCTCCGGAATCTGGCTGTGGCTGGAAGCTCCCAGGGATGAGCTGGTGCTCACAGACACAGCGGGACTTGAACTGGAAAGAACGCAGCCTTGCGTGGCCTCTGAGCAGCAAGAAGGGGCCTGCTGTCTCCTGAGGAAGACGAGATTTCGGAGGAAAGCAGGCAATGAACATCCTGAGGAGAGAGGATGAGCAGAGCAACAACATGAGCGTCTGAGGAGCAGTTCCCAGGACTTGTCTGGAACCATGGAAAGGGTCAGGAGCTCAGTCCTCTTCCAGGAGCAGCCTGGGCACCGTAAAGCAAAGAGTTCTTCTTACTCCTGAGAACAAGTAACAGAATTATTTATTGCCCTCATCTCTCCCAAACTAAGCAAGTTACAAGGTCAAGAAAAAATGTTTTTACAGCAACATCGGACCATACGGGCACAAGCACAAGCATATAACTGATGCAGTGCATTGAAAAGGATGATTGCCTGTTTGTTATTTTTTTAAGCTTGGCTTTTTCCTTGACAGTTTTACATTAAATTTCTTAGCTTTGAGTCTGTATTTACCTTGCTAAAAGGTAAGAAAATATTATGCTATGAACTTATTTTATTCTATTAGTATTATTTCTTAAGCAACTATTAACATCATTTTTGTAAATGGATATAATTAAATCGTAGGCTGGCAGCTTTTGTTGAAATTCCCTTTTCTCCTTCCGAAGCTTAGTCTAATCTCTGACCAGAACTTGTGAACATCTGTCTAGCATGGATGAGATGACCCCGCTGGGTCCCAGGCAGCTCAGCCACAGAGACTGTGTGTAGGGGCTGAGTGTCACTGACATTCGTTAAAGTAACAGACTGAAGTGCTACAGAGAGAGAAGCTCACAGGCTAACCACGCTAAGGATTCCCTCACACAGAGCTGAGCTTAGGAAGAAATGTTAAAGGGAAACAATCACTAAAATAATAATTACACATCTGATTAACACTCGGATGCATGGAAAGCAGGGAGCTTTCTCCAAGTGTGGCTTTGAAATGCAACGTGCCAGAGGCTCCGCCTAAGTCTGCCCCCTCTCTGCCTCCAGCAAGAGCAGCCAATGCAGGAGCACAATCAGAGATGCTGGGAAGTCAAGCAGCACTCTGCCTTTAAATGTTGAATGAACTTAAAAGGTTCTGAACTCCAGGGAGGCTGGCCGTGTGGTGTGGGAGATGAGCCAGAGGCTGATACAACCAGCTGCAGTGAGAGCTGTGTCACAAACACATGTTATGTGTGCAAAGCCAGAGGACTCGGTCCAGCAACCATGGAGGTGTGCAAACTGCCCAAGCGTTCTCTGCATGGAACTCCCTTAGTCAGGATTCACGTAATCAGGATGGTATCCGGCATCTCCAAGGCCTTCAGAAGCATCTTATCCAGAACACCTGCTGAGCTGGGAGGAGGGTCTGGAACCCCCTGGGGGTCAAGAGGAAAAGCTGCCTCCCTGTGAGTCCACCCCTCGGCCCCCACCAGAATGAAACTTCAGACTTTGGACTGTTTTTCTGGGGCCCTTCCCCCTCCCCTACTCTCCTTGGCTCCGTGTTTGTGGGGGTTCTTATTAAAGTACTAGAGGCCCAGCACACAAAATCATGTGCAAGTAGGGTCCCTAGGCCTAGCCTGGCCTCTGCTGTCCTACAAGGCTACGTGAAACTCACCGCCTGGGACACTTCACAGTGCTCGTGGCTGCTGCCCCTTGACTGCTCCATGGGGATCCCTGCCCGCCACTGCTCTGCAGAACTCCCCCTGCCTTGCCAGTGCTCCATGAAACTCCCCACAGCTGCCACCACTCAACAGACCCCAGTCCCACCCCACCACCATGGTGAGCTTGGAGATTGGTGGGGAAGGACTGAGAGGTGCTCCATGCCCCTCCTGGTGACTGATTGCTTGGTTGTTATGGCATTAAGACCACTGGGTTTTTATTATATAGATTTGAATCTCTCAAATTTTGTAATAAACTTGATGCTCAGAAAGCTGTACTCTGTTTTTCCTCCTCTGCACAGAAATAGGGCTGAGCCTCTGCAGTTGAGAAGGTGCAGTGATGCAGTACTCGGACTTTACAACGGGAACTCCAACAGGAACAAATGTGGTTCCACAGGAAAAAGGCCAGCACCCAGTGTGCCTGGCGGGGTCCAGACAGCATAACCCTTTGTAAATCTAGGTAAAAACACATGTTTTATGGCAATAACTCTAAAAGGCATTAATCAAACTTTAACTGGTTTTAATATTAAATATTTTGTCCAGACCACAGAATCCTGCTTAATTTATATAAGTATTTATTTTTTTAAAAATTAGGCAAATAAAAGATTATATCCTAGTAATGCCATCCAGAGTCTGAAAATTCAAGACATAATACACATAAAGGCCATATACATAATTCGAATTACTAACTTTTGCAGAGAAAATGCAAGAATTTTGTTTAATAAGCTTAAAATTTTCACAACATTTTAAAACCTATCTACAACTTTCACAAACCTTCTTATCTATCCATCTAATAAAGAGGTAATATACAAATTGACTGTAACTCCAACACACAAGATGACCACCCCATGTAATCAAAGATGGCTGCCCCCATGTGAACACAAGATGGCCAGCAGGGGAGGGCAGTTGGGGGGACCAGGCCTACAGGGGAGGACAGTTGGGGAGACCAGGCCTGCAGGGGAGAGCAATTAGGGGTGACCAGGTCTGCAGGGGAGGGCAGTTGGGGGAGGAGGGGACCAGGCTCACAGGGGAGGGAAGTTTGGGGGGGAACAGGCTATCAGGGGAGGGCAGTTATGGATGACCAGGCTGGCAGGAGAGAGCAGTTAGGCTTTGATCAGGCTGGCAGGGGAGTGGTTAGAGGGTGAACAGGCTGGCAGGCCAAAGCAGTTAGGGACAATCAGGAAGGTAGGCAGGTGAGCAGTTGGGAGCCAGCAGTCCTGAATTATGAGAGGGATCCCAGATTGGAGAGGGTGCAGATTGGGCTGAGGGATACCTCCCCCCATGCACGAATTTCATGCACCACACCTCTAGTTTGGAAATAATTGTCCTTGGAACAAGTTATTTTCTTCATTTTCCCTCAAAAATGAATCTCCATACCTCATGCTTTCTATTATCACAACCATATAATTTCTTCCACTTTAACTTTTAATAATTAACAGTCTTAATTTCTAATAATTACCTAAACAAACAAACAAACAAACAAATAAATATGCTGCATTCTTTTGAACACACTTTGAAAACATACTTTCATTGCCCAAGCTGGTTTGGCTCAGTGGACTGTGGACTGAAGTCCTGGGTTTGATGCCAGTCAAGGGTATATGCCCAAGTTGTGAGCTCCATCCCCAGTGGAGGCATGCAGGAGGCAGCCAATCAGTGATTCTCTCTCATCATTGATGTTTCTATTTCTCTCTCTCTCTCTCCCTTCCTCTCTGAAATCATTAAAAATATATATATATAAAAACAAACACACACACTCTCACTTTCAAGAAAGACACCTTCAACAAAGCACAAGACAATTACAATAATAGCTCCAAATCCACTTTACTAACTTTCAGCAATAAAGACAAAAACAGGTTAACTTAAGACTTGCCTAGCAATCAATATTCCAGTATTTGTGTTATTTCAAAATATATAGATATTTAATAACATTAATCAAAATTCACTAATTTAAAAAGAAATATCTGAAATAAGCTAGATGATTTGCTTAGGTGGCTACCTTCCAGAAATTTGTATTAAAAAAAAAAAAAAGGCTCAGTCTGGCTGTCATGGCTCAGTGGTTGAGTGTTGACCTATAAACCAGAAGGCACAGTTCGATTCCCAGTCAGAGCACATGCCTAGGCTTCAGGCTCAATCCCCAGTGTGGGGCATGCAGGAGGCAGCCAATCAATGATTCTTTCATCATTGATGTTTCTATCTCTCCCTCTCCCTTCCTCTGTGAAATAAATATCCATATATATATAAAAGCCTAAGTGACCACTATGATGGGTCAACTGAATGACCAGTCAACCAGTTGCTATGACATGCACTGACCAGCAGGGGGAATACACTAACTCAGGAGCTGCCCCCTGGTGGTCAGTGTGCTCTCACAGCCAACCTCCCACGGTTCCTCCTCCTGGTCAGCTGGCCCCAATTAGCCCCAATCGGGCTGGGTGAGACTTCACCCATTGGCCCCTATCGCCAGCCAAGCTGAGGGACCCCACCCATGCATGAATTCATTCACTAGGCCTCTAGTACATATAAAAAAGGTCCAGACAAGATTTTTAGTACTTGCATTTCAAAGGTCCTGGGATTTTGGTTCCAAAACCAATTATCTATAAGCACTGTGAACTGAACAGGTGAGATTTTGGGAAAGGTAAAAGGATTTAGTGGGCTTTGATATTCTGTAGCCACACATCTGATCTTATGAAGACTACATTTTAAAACAAGGACAGTATTTCTTTTATTCCTAAAAGATTGGCAAATGTTTGTAAAGGTCTAACAAATTCGTTCACCCATTCTTGAAATGTTTCTACCTGAGTATGTTTTTCTCTGAGGCACTATAACAATTACAGAGAGATCCAGTTTATGGGTAGCATATAGCTGAGGGTCATTTTTGAGAGTTGTAAGGGCTTGAATGTATGGAAAAGACATATTGATCTAAGAAGACTTCATTCATCATTCACTTCCCTGGGACTGGGAAAACAGGTC
The DNA here is from genome assembly GCA_036971965.1 of Nyctalus aviator. NCBI lineage: Eukaryota > Metazoa > Chordata > Mammalia > Chiroptera > Vespertilionidae > Nyctalus > Nyctalus aviator. The sequence goes on from CM072932.1 coordinate 8,407,078, forward strand.
TAGCTGCAGGCAGGGTAGCATTAAACTTACTGGTGCCATTGTTCCCTCTATAGTGGGCCAGGCTATGCTGCAAAAGATTAGCCTTTTTTTCTTGAGGGACCCTGAGCCAAATTTCTCCCTATTGGAGAGTATGTACCCTCAAAAAGGGGAATCTCAAGGCACTCTGGCCTGGTTCCCCACCTACAGAAAGACATCTGTAGCAAGCTGAGAGTTAGAGGTATCTTTGCAAGTCTCTGGGCTGTTTGGGCCATTCTGAGCAGGGAAGACACCTTAAGCTCTCTCCCAGGCTCTCATAGAAGTTAATAATGAAGAAAAGATGGTTAGCAAATGTTCAGTCAGTCTTAAGATTAGTTTCCTCTTGGGAGGTTCTTTTTAAAATCATCATTTCCCCTTTTGGTTTAGTATCTAGTTTATCCTATATAATATAAGCCTAATATGCAGGCGTTCGACTGACCAGGAGCTTGATTGTTCACTATGACGTGTGCTGACCACTAGGGAGCAGCACAGAACATGGCGGGTGGCAGTGACATGACACTGGCAGTGGGCAGCAGTGTGATGGTGACATTGACCAGCTCTGGCAGAAGGGGGCTGGGCCAGTGAGTGGGCAGGCCAGGCCAAGGTGGGTATTAGGGGGAGCCCTGATTGCTGTTGGGCCACCCCACAGATGGTGACCAGCAGTAGCGGCAGAGGGTGGGACCAGCAAGCAGACAGCATGAGACCAAGGTGGGGTGCTAGGTGGGGTTGTGGAGCTGTGAGACTGGGGGCTTTAGTTGGGGCTGCATGAGCTAGGGCCCAGTCTCTGCAGGCCATCCTGAGAGATCCCACCTGTGCACAAATTTTGTGCACTAGGCCTCTAGTTTAGTTATAAATACACTAGAAGTCTGGTACATGGATTCATGCACTGGTGGGGTTCCTCAGCCTGGCCTCTGCTCTCTCACAATCCGGGATACCTCAGGGGATATCAGACTGCTGGTTTTGGCCTGATCCCCACAGGTCAGGAATGAAGTAGTGCTTGAAGTGTAGGTGGCACCTGCCATGGGCTTGCACCCAATCAGTCCTGATCAGGAGAGTCTTTGGCCACCAAAGCAGGGCTCTCCAACCATGAGCCTGGAATCTGCACCTGTCAGTTAGCTGAGTGATGCTCCCTCTGTGGGAGCGCACTGGCCACCAGGGGGCAGCTCCTGCATTGAGCATCTGCCCCTGGTGGTCAGTGTGAGTCATAGCGACTGGTCAACCAGTCATCTGTTCATTTGGTCTGACTAGTTGCTTAGGCTTTTTATAGATAGATGATAGATAGATAGATAGATAGATAGATAGATAGATAGATAGATAGATGATAGATAGATAGATATTATCCTTCTGCAAAAAACTTGTGGACATCACTGATTAAAAAAAAAAAAATCTTCCTATCAAGTGAATTGAGGCTGATTTGATCAGTGTATGTTGTCCTGTAACATGCTTTAATTGTAAGGATACAGGTTCCAATTTTAAAGCAGCCATTATTTGGTTTGGTACCCCTACCATTAGCATGGAATCTTTACTCTGAGGAGAGGGAAACTTAGTTGGATTAAGAAGGAATAAAGTAGTCCTAGTATCTACAAGTGACTTAGTAACTCCCCCTTTTAATATAATTTCAATTTCTCTGAAAGTAATAGTAAGGAGAGGGGAAATACCCTCTCAGAGTCCTCAAGCAGCCCTATGTTTGCTTCTGTCTGTTTTCTTTGGAAATCCAATTTCAGATTTTTACAATCTTTCTTATGGTGACCTGGCTTTTTATAGCAAACAAGACTCCTCTGCAGTTTCACAGCAGACCTTATTGAGCAATGCTGTTGCCTGGCTCTCAGAAACCAGTAAGTATTTTAATTGGAATGGGTCAGAATAGCCAGGATTACACGTCCTAACAGTTAAATTTCTTTGTGAACCCATCGAGGTCCTGGATAAAGTCGGAAATAATTGCTGGTTCCATTCCAGCTGAGACCAGCTTCCCGCCCCCCTCCCCCCCAAGGTAGTTGTTCAAATTCCTATTTTCATTTTCTCTTAAGTCAGTGGTAGTAGAGGAGACAGAGGGAAGAAAGAAGGGAGAGGAAAGGGCAAGCCAGGACAAGGAAGCTCAGAGAGCAAAGGATATGGTGGAAGAACTACCGGAGGGTGAAGAATAGGGTGTAGGCTGGCATTAACTTCAGAATAGTTCCAAGACAGTCTCTAAAATTTATTAGTTTTCTTAAAAAATTTGTCCTATGTTTCTCCTTAGAAGCCTCTAATTTCCAAATCAAGATATTCATTCAGTTTAATTTTTACACACAAAATATGAGTTTAAGTACCCAAAGACAATTTCATTTTGACCATTTTTTAAGTTGATATTTTCTAATTAAATTTTCCTATTCTGCAAAGCACTTGCAAGTAAAGGCTTCTTATCAGACATATTGAAAGAGGGCTGGGGTTTTGGGGTTTCTGGCCTTGGAGGCACACTTTCCCTGTTAATTTTAGTGTTGTTTGTTTTCTTAACATCTGCAGTTGGAGCAAATTTTCTAATGATGTTAGGTAGTGGGTCAAAGTGTGCTGCTTATGGGTTGAGCTCCACTAGGCTCTCATCCCTCGAGTTGCATTCAACCATCTAACGTGCCTCAGTTTCTCTCCGAGCTGTCCAAAACAACCAGAAGGGCTTGAGGCCCTGGCAGAACAAGCCTTAAGAGGACACCCGGATGAGTCAATCAGTGAATTCAGTTGAATTGGGACTTCCCTATGGCACTCTTGCACGTTGTGAGGAATGACCTCTGGCACCTCCACAAAGATTCTTAGTTGCCCAAGAAGACCCGAGATTTGGGCTAGAGGGAGGATGTGCCCCTTTATCTTCAGAGCTGAATGAGCTCAGCTCTCATTTATTTGGCAAAGGATTTTTGCTTAGACTCTCAGAAAGCAATTCCAATTGAAAAACCAAAATCAAAACCAGCCACCCATTTTTCCCTCCAGTCTCACCTTAGCCTGGGTCTGTCAACTCTTAACCTTAGTTCTACCTCGAGGATTTAAAAAATACAGCTCAAGCCGAAACCGATTTGGCTCAGTGGATAGAGGGTTGATCTGCAGACTGAAAGGTCCCGGGTTCGATTCCGGTCAAGGTCATGTACCTTGTTTGCGGGCACAAGATAGGTGTGCAAGGGGTGTGTAGGGGGTGTGCAAGAGGCAGCTGATCGGTGATTCTCTCTCATCGATGTTTCTAACTCTCTTTCTCTCTTCCTCTCTGAAAGCCATTCCCTCTACCCAAAGCAAAGGAAGGTCCTGGATCCAAGAGATAATTCACCCAAGTTCACCTAATGGGAGGGGAACCAGTGGGCTCCTGGGCCCTTTGCTGGGTCCCAGCACCGGGTTTGGATCCAAGGGATGGTCCTGGGTGAGTTTCTTTGGAATCATGCAGACTACACAAAGTAATGTTACAGTAAGAAACATTCCAACTTGTAAATAATGTTTGTGAGTTTATTTGAGCCAAACTGTCAACAATTAATGGGAAGCAGAATCTCAATGTATTGAGATAATACTCCCAGGAGGTCAACATTTAGATACCCATGGTAGTTAGAACTTCTTTCAACCTTCCCAAGTTTTATCCGCCAGCTCAGAAGTCAGTTTTTAGATGTTCTTCCATCTACTATGTGATTATCCTTGAACCTGAATTTTTATCTACAAATTCAGCTTCAAAACACAAAGGTTCAAGACTACTTGCTGGTCCTTGCAGTGTAAGCATTTAATTTCCTCCTTACTTTCTACTGCCGAGGGAAGCAGCCAAAACATGTGTTTTTTGTTTATTGGTAAGGGGCCTTGTTGAAATAGAATTACTTAAGAATGTGTCTATTGCAATTAAAATAGGTATAATGTTTATATTAACATTTTAAAGTTTGGTTGCTCTGGGGACGTTGGTTTACATGAGTATAAATAGGTGATAATGAATACGATGAAGTGTTCCATAGGAAAACTGCAGCTTTCTAGGAAAATGTTAGTGTGGCTAGCCTCCCTAGTTGAGTTTCTGTGCATTTTATATAGTAGGTTAAAAAATTGATTCATGAAGTTTTCCCACCTGAACTCTTAGCAAATGTATTGACCACGGGTTGCATAAGATCTGATTATGAAGAAACCAGATTAGGAAATAGTTGTGGGAAAACAAAACTAAGTATTTGCACTTAAGTACGTTGTCCAAAATTTTTATTAAAATTACACCAATTAGAGGAGGAAGGTTCTGGATCTAAAGGTAGATTCCATCCTGTACCCTGGGGGCGCCTCTCGACAGACTGTCACATACACCTGTGTGGCCTTGATGCCATTTCATTATTATAAGTCCATGTCACAGCACTTGCTTCTCTTTCTTCTCAGTGATTTGGTTATTTCCCAGAACACCACAGGTGCCTTTCTCTTCTGCTGCTTACTCATTTTCAGCCCACTTTGTGTGTCTCAGTGTCCTTTCTTCTGGAATCTCTGTGCTTCAAGGAGGGCAGAGCCTATATATTGAAAACACAATTGTCATCTCTTCCTTCAGATTCTTGATATACTGCCCTCTGTCTTTCTCCAAGACACTTTATTTTCCACTTATTATCATGTATATGTCACATCTTCCACATCCAAGAGCACAGAGGCCAAGCTAAAAGGAGAAAAATGGAACTTCTCATTGCTCTCTTGGGGATATTTTCAAATCAACTCAATAAATATATTTTGTTGTAAGCATGATATGTTCCAGATACTAGGTGCTATGGAATGGGGTGAGCAAGAGGAGTAGATATAGGAATACAAAGAAAGAAGAGCTCCAGCCACTGAGAAGGTTAGGGTTGGTGGGGAAAAGCCATAGGCACCCAAACCATTGCATAGGCTAGATGTGGGACAGGAAAGACTGAACAGTCACAGAATCCAGAGCTCATCACTCCCAATGGGAGGGTAGAGGAAAACCTGAGAGAGGAGTTTGCACTTCCGATGAGAGTTGAAATGTGGCTGGGGTTCGGGTATCAAGGGAAGGCCACCAGAGACCCAGAGACTGGGAATCAGAAGCGGGTAGGATGAGGAAGTGCTAAATGGGAGTGGAGGGTGCCACTGATTCCTAAGGACAGGACAGGAGAGAGGTGACCATGGGTGTGAGGGGACAGTTGTGGTGGATTTAAGTGGAGATTATGGTACCTATCAGAGCCATCAAAAAGATTTTCCAAATATTTTATTTTTTGAGATGATGCTACATACATGTTTTAAGGAGAAACTTTGCCATCATAACCTTTCTACCTAGAGGGACACCGGTGCTCCTTTCTTTTGTCTGTGATTTTAAGATAAACAATTGACATCATGTAATATGAATGCAATATAAAATTATTTCTTATTTGACTTTGAGTAAATTCCATGATGTTTGTTCTTAACATTCCATTAATAGAATTTTAATGGCTATATATGACTCCAAATTTACATTTCCCCCACTTGTAGGATGATCTGTTGGTGTAGTATTGCCATTCAACATTATTACACCTAAAAAAAGAGATTGTTTTCATATGACATTATATTTAAACCTTTCTTAACTCCTTTTCATTATTAGAAAGCCATGTAATATGACTAAAACTCAGAGAAGCCTCCTGGACCTCTGCCAGGTTCCTGGAAGATGCCAGAACCCACCTTCTCTTTGCCCTGTCTTTCCTTGGCAGTCCATCGTGGGCTCTTAGATGCCTTTCACCTCCTCTGTGCAGTAGCCTTTCTGCAGACTTCTTTCTGAAAGTCCAATTTACTCTCTCTTGGCCACCAGTCCTCTTGCTCAGCACACGCCCCTTCCCTGGGAGGGCTCAGAAGTGGTCCCTCCTGGAAACTCACTGCTCCTTCCGCCTGCCCAGTCTTCCTGGCCCAAATGTATGCTGCCCAGCTGATGCCCCGAAGAAGAAACCTATCAATCTTCAGCCAGACTGCCTGCCTTCCTCCTAGAAGCTGGACTGCCCAACTTCCTCCTAGCAGCTGGACTGCCCGTCTTCCTCCTAGCAGGATGGGGCACACCCCCTGCCCTCTCCACTCAGACCTATAGGTGTGGTCCCCTGAAATCAGGCCTCTCTGCAGTAGCTCTTGCTACTGCTAGAGGTTGCCTGGCCAGAGCTATTGGGCAGAGTGCCTTGAGTTCAGGTGCCCAAATTCAACATGGCTGTCCCCCTGTTTATTTATTTTTTGTCACCATTATTAATAACGGCGACATTCTGTCTTCCTTTACTTCTGACTCCTTCCGTGACAGTTATCTCAGATCTTTTACTCCTTAACTCCAGTTCTCATCCCTGCCCAACTCGCTCTGAGAAGCTGGCCTTATGTTCAAGAAGATTGAAAACACCTAGGGAGATCTAATTTTGTACCTTGACCCACCCTTTTATATATCCTAGAACCAATGTTTCTCTTCTGCTTCAGAAAATGCCAAATTACATATAAAAGTGCCAAAACATATAAAGGACAAGTCTAGTGGTTCATTTTCAAAATCTAAAAAATAATTTATTGATTAAAAATCCTGTCTTCTGATTTTAACAAGTAAAAAATACCCACTTCATTTTCATTTCAGTAAGCATATAATAGTTTAATTTCCATGCACACAACTAAAATATTTTAAAATCTGGCTATAAAAATAAAATGTTTATTGAAAAAATGTGAAAAAATAGAAGAATAATATGAGGGAAAAATAATCCATACAACAAAAACAGTGGCTAGATAGTGTTTTGTAGCATCTAGATTGCATAGGATTAAACATTGGCTACTTAAATTGATTAGCTGAATAATTTTAGGCAATTTTGCTCTAATTTCATCATTATTAAAATTGGGATCAAAATAGTATCCATCCTGTTTGGTTTTTGTTTTGTTAATCCTCACCTGAGGATATTTTTCCATTGACTTTTAGGGAGAATGGAAGAGGAAAGAGAAAGAGAGAGAGAGAGAGAGAGAGAGAGAGAGAGAGAGAGAGAGAAACATTCATGTGAGAGAGACATGTCTATTGGTTGCCTCCTTCCTCCCCCAGGCACCCCAATTGGGGTGGGGATTGAGCCTGCAACCGAGATACAGGCCCTTGACCAAGATACATGACTTTGACTGAACCAAACCCAGGGCCTTTCAGTCAGAGGGCTGACGCTCTATCACTGAGCCAAACCAGCTAGGGCTATCCTGTGAATTATTTTGATGACTAAATAAAATAATGCATTAAAAGTTTTATCACATACCCTGGCACAACCCTAAATCAATGTAGTTTTCATCCTTTCTTCCATTTTTTATGCACTCATGTTACATACTGCATACATGTGTGTTTAGAGAACTGGAGTCATGTGCATTAGATGCACTATGCCCTGCCTTCCAACTTAACAGCTATCTTGTCAGCACTTCCCTGAGCTACTTTGCATTCTTTGAACACTTGGTTTTTAATGGCTGAAGAGCATTCTGTTCTCTGGATTTACTATAATTTACTTAACGAAATCTCTATTGTTAGCTAATTAGGCAGTGGCAATTTTTTGCTATTATAAATGGCATAGCAGTGAACATCCTGGTACATAATTCTTTATTTGTTTCTCTGGTAATTTTCTTGGGATAAATTCCAAGTAGTGTAATTATTAGGTCAATGGATCAGAACATTTGTAAGAATCTTGATCTATGTGGCCAATCTGGTCTCCAGGAAGTTTGTCTTAATTTATATTCCCCACAGCAATATGCAGGGGTTTTATGTCATCAGACCTCTGCCACGGGTGGACAATGCGCAGTATTCTATTTAGGAGATGGGGACCCTTCAGCACTTCATATTTGCCCATTTTGATTATAGGAGTGGGTTTTGGGTGATGCTGGGAGTTTTGGGTGTAGCTTTCCTTAATTTTTTAAAATTGATTTCAGAGAGGAAGGGAGAGGGAGAGAGAGATAGAAACATTGAGAGATCAAGCCCCTCAATCTGGCATGTGCCCTGACCAGGAATTGAACTGTGACCTCCTGATTCATAGGTTGGTGCTCAATCACTTAGCCATGCTGGCTAAAGCTTTCCTGTAGGCAGTTACTCCCAGAGTACTAAAATGAACGTGAGAGACTTCAAGGTACAAAAGTGTAAAATTAAATGCAGATCTCAATTATTTTCAGACAAGCACTATAGTTACTTTTAAAAATGTTTATGAGATTACTAGTGGCCTGGTGCATGAAATTCATGCACATTAAAAGGGGATTAATTAGAGGAAATATTGCTATTTGCATTTTCTCTCAAATAGAAGTGTCAGAGATGAAAGAAAATTAGTAAAATGCATACGAAAATCTTCTTCCTGTCAGAGTCTGGGCTGCACCATGGGATCCAGAGTCAAGTCCCTGCTCACCCGTGGCACCTCGAAATTGCACAAGACCCAGCCCCAGCCAGCCCCACCTCCATTGGGCAAGATCCAGACCTGGAGGCCCCACCCTTGTCAAGCTCCACTGGGCAAGGAGGGGGAGCACAGCCTCAGGTCTCCCATCAAGCTCCACCCGGTGGGGGCACAGCCTCAGGTCTTCCATAAAGCACTGCCAGGTGGGGGGAGGGGCAGCCTCAGGTCCCCCAGTGTACCCTCAGGTTGCCTGGCCTGGAACCAGAGTGGAGGTGTGGCCTGAGGTCCCCTGGCCCAACGCTGGCCTGGGGAGCCCGGCCTGAGGTCTCCCATCAAACCCCACTGGGTCGAGGGGGACGCACAGCCTCAGGTCCCAGCTGATTGCTTGTTAAGGCTCATTATGGGACTTGGGACTTCGGCCTTCGCTGTGGGCACAGTCATCTTGTGTTATAGAATGCCCTCCCCCCCCCCCCCACACACACACTGTGGGTGCTGCCATCTTTGTTGTGGCATAATGGTCAATTTGCATTTTCCCTCTTTATTTGATTAGACACTGTTCATTTGGTAGTCACCTTCCCTGTAACTTGCAGATGACAGGGTCCCCAGGCCGAAAGTAAGACCCACTTTTCATCTCTCTCATGGCTGGGCACCAACTCGGGGTGCATGCCCTGGGGGTGCCTAAGAGTTGGCTCTTGAATGTAAAGTGGGAGCAGAGGGAAGTTTTCTGCCTCAGATGCAGGCTTCTCAGATCCCAAGGCGGGGAAGGAGTGCAGACCGAGCTATGGGGATGGGGCCTCCGAGAGCAGGAAGGCCGACTCCACCCTAAGACGCTGGCCTACATCCGGATCCTAACTCTCTAACTAGGAAGGCTGGTAATGAATTGTGTCTGCCAGTGTAAAGGGGCATTTCAAAAGACTATGGCTGTGAAGTGTGTGCACACGTGTGTGTGTGCGTGTGTGTGCACGCATGTGTGTGTATGTGTGTGTATGTGTGTGCGCACATGTGTGTGTATGTGTGTGTGTATGTGTGTGTGCATGTACGAAAAAAGCCATGACTTTTTTCTTTTTTCACTGAAATAATGTGTGCTGCTTAGAAAAGAGGGGACTTGTCCTGGGCTCTGCGAGGTGAAGGCTGTGGTTTGTGCGGAAGCCAGGTGCTATGTCCTGAGGAGGGTAAGAAAGAGACCTTTCATGTTGCCTGGGAGTGTGAGGGCAATTAACACGTTTGTCGGAACAAGCCAGGGCAGTTTCTGTGCTGTGGGGACTGATCAGGGCAGCGCATGCTCGAGTCACAAGCGGGGAGCAGGATGGCCGGCCTGAGTGAGGACTGCCCGCCGGTGCTGCCCAGACAGCTGAGTGGAGACTGGGATAGAAAGGACGTCATTCAGGAGGTGCAGATCCGCAGCTGAGGGAGGAGGCTGGCCGAACAAACTGGGGCTGACGGGGGACTGCAGTGGGCCCTCATGCTTGCTGAGCTTGCTTGTCCCACTGTTTTGGTCACAGGCCTGAGTTTGGTCAGTATACTGGTTTTTATTTAAAGAAATAAAGGCCCAATTAGATATTGTCTGTTGTATCAACAGGGATTACTTTCAACTTAGAGTCTTTGGTGATAGGCAGGCTGTACTTGTGAAGCATAGCGATTGGTGTTTGCACATCACACATCCGCACGAGGGAGAGAGTGACTGGGCTAACACCGCAGTGCTTCCACTGGTAACTCCCCGGGACGGGGGCTGCTCTGCCACCCCTCTCTGACTGGGGGTGGTCTGTGCGGTGGTTCAGTGGGTGCTGGGGACAGTCTGTTACAGTGTAGCCCGGGCGGACGGAGCACAGCTCTGGGCTCTGCAAGGAGAACTCTGGTGTCCATGTGGGACTTGGACTCTGATTTCCTCTCTTAGCCTTGAGTTTGTGCTTTTGGCATCCGAATCCTTCTTGATTCTTATCTTAGTCTGTAAATAGCACAGAAATCGCACATGGAAAAATGGAACAAACCATACTTTCTTTCAAAGGGTAAAAGAAACATTCCATAGAATAAGGGAGGAGTTGTTCGCCGGGGAAATGCGCCCTTGCTAGTGCCAGTGTGAAAAAAGAACGGAGGCAGTTGGATTCAAACTCTGCCTCAAAGAAAGTTTTGAGCGTTTGCACTTTTTTCTTAACCACCCTCTTAGCCCTGTTGCCAAATATCAAATCCCGAGTTTTCTGAAGGTTGAAAATATTCCCGTTAATTTTTCTCTCCCAAGCCCTGCCTTTGCCGGCCTGGAATGGAAACAGTGAAGCTGCAGTAAGGGACGGTGGCATTCCCGGCCGGCGGGCCTCCTGGCAAACCGCAGGAAGTCCGTCCACCAGCCGCAGAGGAGTTGTCAGTTACAGACTGTTTTGAAAATTCAGGTAAATTTAGAATAAGCAGTTTACATAAAGAAATGGAGTGTGCTACTTCTTTCACGAAAAATAAATACGTTTATGAGTCAGATCCATAGCGATCTTTCTGAAAAGCGGGAGCTGAGCCGCCTTGCCGGAGATCTTGGGATGATGAGCTCTCCTCCTGCAGGAGACGCGCAGTCAGCTCTGGTTTGGTCAGAGCTCAGGACACAGGGCTGTGGCTCCTGTGGATTCCAGAAGGTCCGTGTCTGACTCAGTCCACAATGCCTAAAGAGGCACCGCTCTGCCAGCTCCTCAGGGTGTTCTGAGGCACTGACCCCCACCCCTGCAGTGCCCAGGCCACGGGCACACTGACCCCACCCCTGCAGTGCCCAGGCCACAGGCACACTGACCCCACCCCCTGCAGTGCCCAGGTCACCGGCACACAGGTTCACCTGCTCCGGGGCTCAGGACACTGGGAGGGAGAGGAGTGGGAGAGGGTGCGGACCCAGCCCCGGGGCAGCTGCAGTGCGCCTCTCCGCCCAGGGTCCTTTCTCCCTGAAGGGGCGTCCTTACTCCTTCCTAGGGGAGACGCCTCCGGCACAGCCTCAGCCCACCTTCCGGGGTGCAGAGCTCTCCGCTGTGCATCCCCCTCAGCGGGGGCGGGTGTCAGGCCGTGAGCCTCCCCACGGAGAAGCTTCCAGAGCTTCCTTCTTCTTTAGCTTGACTGTGGCTCCATTTTAATAAAAATGTACACATTAAGAAAAAGCTCATTTCAGAAAACACGGGGAAACAAATCATGCAATAAAATAAGCCACCGTTGCTCCATACACCACTTTAGTTTCCTTTTGTGTCCAGGAATTTGCAAAGCAAAAATCATAATCCTATGGACTAAAAAAATCCCAACATATATGCTGTTTATTTGATTTAAAAAAAAACACATGTGAACATTCTGAGAAAAATGCAGAATATACTAAAGTGAAAAAATATTCTAGAATTTCACTCTGCATTTTAGTGTAATTCCTTAGCCGTTCTTAACAACGTATTTATGAAGAACATACTGTTCACATACTTGCTGAGAATACCTGGCACCAGAGCAGTCGGAGTGCGCCGCGGAGGAGTATGGAGCAAGGTTTACCAACAGACACCGGCACCCTGGGGTGCCTGCCTGCTCTCCCATTAAAAGAAAAAAACAACCCCGATGCTTAGGCATCCTTGTAAAGACGCAGTGAGTCATGAGTCAGGTTTTTGACAAAGAAAATGCTCACTATATTATTGTACTTAGAGATTTCATGGAAGAAAAATGCTTTTTTATGTTTAATAGTTCTCCTAGTGTCTCAATTGTGTCATAAGCTTCTCTGGAACAGAGCCCTCTCATGCATTAGACTGAGGCACACCAGCTCAGTGGCTGCAGGTATTGTGAAACTGCAGGGTCACTAAACATGGGATGTTTAAAATTGTTGAGTTATCGGAGCCCAGCCTGCCCTCGGGGGTGCTTAATAAAGATGCCTGTTCAGTGCATAAATCCTCCACTTCTGGGACTGTTTTTCAGACTTAATGTGTAACCTCGTGTCTATTCCTACTGCACTTTACTTTTTGAGCCTCAACTTCCCGGTGATGGCCATTGTTATTTTGTTGAAAGAGATAACCAGGAGAAAGTCACAAAGCAAAGCCATGTACCACTAGGGTGCAATGATATGGCTCGTTTGTCTGAATATTTCACATGCATTTAGACACTCTTATAAAAACTGGAGGCCTGGTGCATGAATTTGAGCATGGGTGGGGCTTCCAGGGGGAAGGTGGGTGGTGGGCGCCCTGGCCGGCCTGGGATCCAGATCCGTCCCGCTGATGTTCGCGCTAATTGCTGGGAGCCATCTGCTGGTGCTTTTATATCCTTTCTTCCTGCAGAGCCTCTAGGGAGGGGAAGCAGGTGCAGTGCCCGAAGCCGGCTTCTAGGAAGCCAGCGGTGCTGCTGGGATCTTGCTGGTGGCTCTGGTCCTTCGGTGCCTGGCCTGTTCTCTAGAGATGGGACCTGCAGGACTACCGAGGGAGAGAGGGGCTGCCACTGGGCTGGTCGGCCGCTGGAACAGGCCAGTCAGCTGTGCAGCACTCCTGCTGTGGGAGTCGGACATCCCTCTCTGCTGGCCTGGTTGCCACACACAGCCTGCTAGTCAGTCCTTTGGTTGTCCCTGAACCACTGGCTACTATCCACTCACCTGCCTGCCTGACTGATTGCCCCTAACTGCACCCCCTGCCATCCTGATCACCCCTAAACACTTCTGCCTGCCAGCCTGATCACCCCTAACTGCCCCCCTCTACTGGCCTGGTCACCTCCAATTTCCCCCCCACCAGCCTGGTAGCCTGCTCACACACAACTGCCCCCACCCCTGCCAGCCTGGTTGCCCCTCACTGCCCCCCTCTGATGGCCTGGTCACCTCTCACTGCCCCCCTCTGGTAGCTGCGTCACCCCTCACTGCCTCCTCTGCTGGCCTGGTTGCCACACACAGACTGCTAGTCAGTCCTTTGGTTGTCCCTTGCTAACCCTTTTGCTGGCCTGGTCTCTCCATGCAGCCTGCTGTTCAGTTGTTACTGTGAGGGCATCATGACCAATTTGCATATTACCCTTTTTATTAGTACAGATTACTCATGTCAGTGCAATGGAATTCACACAAGTAATAATGGCCAAATAATAATGAAGATATTGCTTGTTATTACAATTTGTTCATATTTTATAAATGAGCTAACTAGATTTAGGAAGGCTAAATAATTAAGGATAACACAGAGACTTCATGGCAGAACTAAGGCCACATGTTATGCAGAAGAAATGACTGGGGTTTTTAAGAAACAGTGCTAAGTAGGAGATGTTGATGAGAAAGCCTTGATAGAGGAGGCATCATGAGTTGAATCTCATGGTGGGACTAGAAAACAGAGAGAATTCCTGGGTGGAAAACCATAGTACTGAGGATGGCTTGGCTCAGGTATTGAAGGTTAGTGACACCTGAGGGTGACAGGTGTATGGTCAGAAAAGATCCGGAGTCATTGCTCTCAGGCAGCTTGTAGTATCCTCTCCAGAAGTCAATGATTGGCTCGTGTGTCTGAGCAGCCTACCCTTTTACTCCCTGTTTCTGCAATACCCATTGCACTCCTGTGTCCCTCCCATTCAGAGGGAACAGAACCTAGGGGAAGGAATAACAGAGATGATTAAAGCAATGAGCAGACAAATCAGGTTGTCCAGGGCACTATGGTCTGAATTTTAATAATTCATAATTAGATTAACATACTTTTGTGCAGAAATGTGAAACACTGAACTATTTTAAAGATCTCAGAACAAAAGTTTACACATGTAATCATCTTAAGTTATTTACTATGAGTGTGTTTAGTTTAGTAGACTTTTCAATGGGAGAAAATATGAAAAATTAAAGGTATTATTGAGAATGCAAAAATAAACATTATCAGATAAATTTCAAAGTTAAAAGGAATTTAGAAAAATGACATAATTTTTGGTGAATTGTGCATGTTGTAGGGTTTCAAAAGGCTTTAAAACCTTGAATCACAATGTGCTTGCTATTAGAATTTTTCAAACTTTTAAGGCTTTTGCTTTTCTAGTGCAGTTTCTAAGTATTGTCAATTGATAAAATGTATGCTATAGCAAATGTTTGGGAAATATTTAATATAACTATTGAATTATACTTACCTCAATTTTTCCCCTTTCACTTCTGAAAAAGCATAATGTAGACTGGAGGAGAAGTTGGCAGGCACAGATGTTGAAGTGTGAGTTTTGGATGTTCGGAGTTGTAAATATGTGGAGTTTTGATCTTGAATGGTAGTTTAACATTACCACTTACATGGTTGGAAACATTCTGCAATAGTAACAACTTCACATTTGCATAAACAGCTTTATTATAGTTAGAATAATATATAGGAAGAACACAAATTACTCTGACCAGAAACCTATAAAGCAATCACATTTCAATGAGGATTTTACTTAAGATCATAGACTCATCAACTTTAAAGTGTTTTTATCTTTCACAAGAGACAAATTTAGTCTGTTACGAATAAAATCCCTTAATATCTGCATTTTATGGCTGGCATATGTGCATTGCCTTAATGGAACTTAAAATAAGACCACACACGAGAAATAATAATTTAAAAAAAAGAGGCAAAGAACCAAAATATTTGACTAGAAAATTCTATTTTTTACTCCAAATAGTAAAATAATTGATTTGAAAGTGTTTATTTGGATTGAATTTAAGCCTACAACTCCTTTCCATTCTTGATTCACTTTGGGGATAAAGGCCCTCTGGCTTTTCCCCCCGGTGCCGTCGGTGTTGGTACATTGCCTGTCTTGGCACAGTGGCGGTGTGCTCACAGGGACACTCCTGCCAGGACTCTAACGGACACTGAGGGAGGGAGGGAGCTACAGTCCAAACGCAACAAATAACGGGCTGTTTTCTTTATTAATCTGGAACTATATGCCCCACCTTTTTAAAGCCAAGGCTGAAAACAATTTGTATACCATCTTCAAAGGTAAGTGGGTTAATTATTTGGCTCCTAGGAAATTTCACTCAGGCAAGTCTCAGTTGCCTATAGGTTGAAAATAAAAGTAATTGAACTGAGAAATACAAATTTGGTATTGCATGATATTGCTGTTTTGTTGTCACTCTAAGTCAGTTTTGTGTAGCAAAACTTGGAACTTCAATTGAGCAAACCATGACAGCTTTCAATGTTTTAACTCACCTGGTTATTAACTCCATGTCTTAAAAAATATTTATTTGTAAATTTGAAGAGAATGAAAACCTGTAAGACCATTTAAAGGAAAGTACTCATCTACAGACTTTTATTTCTCTGATGTCATTCAAAGAATGTTAACTTGTCAACGCCATTCTAATTTTTCTATATTTTATTCACTCTTAAAAAACTGAATGGTGCTTTGCTTCCTTAAATTCAGAAGTAGAGTGTTAATTCAGGAGACAGCTGCAAAAATGTGAAAATCTTTGTATTTTTTTCTTGACAATTCAATGACTTGTGCAGATGTGAGGGGAAAGTGTATTACTAAGTTAAAAAATACACTTTAAAAAAAGGATGAGTAAAGATGAAGCTAATACTACAAATGTTTCTGCAAATATCGGCTGGAGATTGGAATATAGTTTGGCTGATTTTAGTCTTTATTTTAAATTTAAAAAATGAAAGATAGTTAGAATTTAATAATGAAAATTTAATAATACATTGTAGCTGGGCTTTTACTTCTTTATTCATTTGGATTTTTATATGCAACCCTATGACGTAGCTATGAATAAATCCCCATTTTACAGAGGAAGGGAAATCACACAACAGGTCAAAAGTCATACTGCTAGCAATTTGAATTTGGTGGCCTGCCTCTAGAATACACAGTATTTTACCTCGCCTTTCTGTAGTGGAAATTAGTATGCCTGCATATTGTTTTGAGGCTGGGGCAGAGGGTATGACAAATAATTTTGAACATCATTAGTTTCTTGACAGTGATTTAAAAATAAGAAAAAAGAATAAATTTGAAATCACCTGGGATCCCATTACCAAGGTGATGAATATGATAAAGCTTTGGAGTGTGTCATTCTAGTTTCTCACTGTGTTTGGACACATCTGTACACAGATGTACATTTATTGGTCCCCTCAGCTTTCCTTATGAGAAGAGTACCCATCAATCAACCAGCCAAGCCTTGTCACTTCTCATCTTGGAGGATACTACATAGAGTTGCCAAGTTAAGAAACAGCTCAATAGCAAATCAATGTGTGTTCTCTGCAGAAGCCTGTCCTTGTGTATGTGCATGTCCGTGTGTGTGTGTGTGTGTGTGTGTGTGTGTACTCCAGATTGTTGCTAATCCCTTTTTCTTTTCTGTCCAGTGTCTTAATATATGTAGCATTTTGCTTTCCATCAGCCATTACAAGGTCATCTCATAACTCCTGTAATTGCTCTAGAGGTTAAAGCAATTACATCTTACATCTTGCATAGCAGGGATTTCCAGTTAAATTTTCTGATAGCAAGTAGCCTGTATTTAACACAGATTCTCTCAAATATACTGTCCAAATTTTGTGCATGCTCTTCCTCCTCCCCTCCATTTTGTGGCACTTATTAGGACTACTCAGCAGATATTTTCAGTTTGCTGCCCTCAGGGTGCACTGTAGGATTGCATTTTTTGGACCTCTCCTGATCGTGGGGGTCATGTGACTCAGTCTAGCCAGAGCAGCTGCATTTAATTGCTAGGACCAGACACTCTAGAACAGCGGTTACCAACCAGTGGCCTGTGGACCTCTGGTGATCCGTGATGTCCGAGAGGTTGGTGACTGCTGATCCAAAACACTGTAGCTCACACAAATGTCAGCCATAGATGTCAGTTAGAAGTTTTTAGTACCACAAAAAGTAAAAAAGAAAAAAAAAGAAAAGAGGTGGAATTGATTTTAATGTTTTCTTTAAAATATTAAAAATATTATCATGTTAACATTAATCAATATAAAACGATTGAGATGATTGAGATACTTTATATTCTCTTCTCACAATTAGGATCTCTACAAGTCTTTGTATTTTTTGTTTTTCTGTTTTTTTTTTAAAATATATTTTATTGATTTTGTACAGAGAGGAAGGGAGACAGATAGTTAGAAACATCAATGAGAGAGAGTCATCATCAGCTGCATCTTGCACACCCCCTACTGGGGATGTGCCTGCAACCAATGTACATGCCCTTGACCGGAATCGAACCTGGGACCTTTCGGTCCCCAAGCCGACGCTCTATCCATTGAGCCAAACCGGTTTCGGCAGGATCTCTACAAGTCTTTGACATCAGGCGCACATTCCACACTTACCGCAATCTCAGTTCCTGCAGGCCCGCTCCAAGGGGCGGTAGCTGCTTGTGGCTAGTGGCTGAGCGGCCGGAAGTGGAGCTGTCTCCCACCGCCAGGGTGCCGGGCAGTGAGAGATGACGACTGCCCCACCCTGGGCCACAGAGTGAGGAGATGGGAGTGGAGCTCCCAACTGCCCCAAGAGAAGCCTAACTCACCCTTGTTGTTATAAGACACTAAATTCTAAGTATTTGTTACAGTGCAACATAATCTAGCCTGATCTTCCTGATACTTCTTTCCTCAAAACAGGACGATATCTGATTTTCACCTACTTTTGCATCTAACCCACTTAAAAAAATCCTTCAATTTCTTATGTGTTCTTCTATTCCACAGCATATTTTTTGTCATCTCAATAATAATGCACTTTATGCACATACCATAGTTTATGAACAAGTTGCTCCATTGTTGCACTTTCCAGTAATTTGTAATTATACAACAAATAATCAGTGTTGCACTAATCCTCCTTAGAGCTAAATATTAGGGCACAATGATTTTTTTTTTTTGATGGAAGTGAAGTAACTGGAATAAAGGCACAGTATTTTTATTGAAGTATTTAATAATTACTTCGGGTATGTCTTCAGAAAGTATTAGTGTATTATTTTACCACCTGAAGCATGGCACAGAGCATTTTAATTTCTTATTGAGGTTAAATATTTACTCACATGTGAATTGTACATTTTTTTAATTATTTTGTTAATTGTTCATGTCAATTGTTCATCAACCAAGTTATTTATCTTTTTAAAATTGATTTGTAATAATTCTATCTGTAGAGCACACTATTTACTGTTTTATCATTAACATTTTATAGGTTTCTTATATCATCTTTCTGCAGTTTTGAGTTTTTATAAAAATAGAGATAGTTTAAAGTGTGCTTTTCTGTATAACATCTTTAAATCAAATAATTTTGATTCTTCAGAAATAAACTGAAGTAAACCATTTAGTTTGAGCATTTAGTTAATCATTGCATGTTTCATCTTTAAAAAGCCACATGTAAACCCTCCTTGATCACAGAACAACACGTGATCTGTTGATATTAAATAAGACATTCTATATTTTCAACAGAAAATACCTTCTCTGAGTTGTGTATCTGTTTTCCACAGGTGAAATACGTAACATCTATCCAGTATTTCCACAGAATCATAGAATAACTACGCTAAGTGTGTGTTATGGTTTGTTGAACCCTAATTGCTCTAGACAGTAACTTACATGAAAAAATGAGTTAACTCTCCTTTTCCTTGTCCCTATTTTGGCTTAGTGGCTCACCAGGCATTCTTTCTAAAGGATCCTCTTGGTTCCAATTTGCTTGGTGGTCCCCAATTCCTGTTATCATCCCATGCTTTCAGCATCTGCCTGTTGTTTCTGGAAAGTGCATTGTGAATTACAA
This sequence comes from Nyctalus aviator, assembly GCA_036971965.1. NCBI lineage: Eukaryota > Metazoa > Chordata > Mammalia > Chiroptera > Vespertilionidae > Nyctalus > Nyctalus aviator. Next base: position 8,425,989 of record CM072932.1, read on the forward strand.
GCTCATGATATTTCGGAACACTTGTATGTCATTCTCAACGCACACAGGATGATTTGCATTAGTTTGTAATCATTGTTCTTTGCAAAACAGCAGTAGGAGGGTTATTATAATAACTGCCATTTTGCCCCTGGGAAGCTGGGACTCGAAGGCTGAGCGGCTGAGCAGAGGCTGAGGCGGCAGTAGGACGGGGTCCTGGGGAGGCTGCCTATTGTTCCCTCGCTCCACCACAGGCCGGGCTGCGCTGTCTTTCTCTGCATGTCATGTTTATTATTCTCCCGCCACGCCAACAATTCTTCAGGAACACGTGACATGCTTATAACAGAGGTTGGAATAATAATGTCTCTTATTGTATTTTTCTTTCTCTTTTTAAAGGTGGTATTTCAACAGCTTGGAAGGAGGTAAGAGACGGAGAGACGCTTTACCCTTTTCCATGGACCCACCGAGAGGAGTCACCAAAGGAGCCAAGTGGATCCAGCCTTTTCCCTTGGCGCCAGAAGTTCACTCATATGAAAGGACAACTCCGCACGCGCTCTTCTTCCATATCCATAATAATAAAAGGGCAATATGCTAATTAGACCGGATGTCATTCCTGATGAAGCCCAGCCCGGGGCCAGAGGGAAGCTGGTGCCAGCTGCCAGGAGAAGGAAGGCCCACGCTTGCAGGAATTTCGTGCATCAGGCCTCTAGTGTTTAAATAACAGGAGGTGGAGAATGGTTACGATAGGACCACAAATAAGTGCTGTGATGTCAAAGGACTTTTTACTTCTTCAGAGTGACTACACAGGATACATTGGGAAACAGGTAGGAATATTCATTTCAATTTAGCCTTCCGGGGAATTTTGTACCGACCTTTAACCCCGCTGGGTAACAGCCACACTCTTCAGCTGTTCCACGGAGGCTGCTGGAGGGACAGAGAGCTCCGGCTTCACACACCAGCGGGCGGAACCCTGGCATTGTCCTCCTGGAACGCACACTGTTGCTTTCCATGGAAGGTTTGGAAATAGTTCCCCCTGAGATTGTTTCTGAAAATCAATATTGTACTCATAAACGTAATAGGCTATAACTTACAAATTACTGCCTCCCACTTCCCACTTCCCTGACTTCATTACAAAGACATTGTGTTTGTCCTATATGAGTATTGTTTGTGGATAGTTTCCCATAGTTTGGAAGACATGCTTCTGGCATCGCTTTCCATGTAAATTATGAGAAAATGTGAATTTTAATAGGAATCTTCGGAAAGCACCTGAAGGATGTGAGCAGAATTGTTGTCCAGACTAATTTAATTTGGGACACGCTAGTGTATCTTGTTCTCTGCCTCTCGGTGTCCCGCTCAGCCCTCTCCCGGAGTGCCGCCCACCCTCAGGAAGCAGGCCAAGGTCACGGAGTGATCACATTGCGAGGGGGACTCAGTCAGTTTACCTGAGAAGTGAGCTTCTGCTTCAGGCTTTCAGGAGGAACGCTTCCACACGTGTGTATCCTGTGTGGCTCTGTACGGAGAGCACGAGGTCACTGCTTCCCGGGAAGGCCCCTCACGCCCAGAGTTTCTTCCTCCATATCACACGGGGGATAAGAAAAGCTCACCCGCTCTGAGGCAACATAGGCTTTACGTTGCAGAGGATAATAAAAGAGGAAAATTAATCAAACCTCCCAAAGGTCCTTCAGTTTAACCCCCCCACCGTTAAGTGGCCGTGTGTCTTCTATAGCATCACCCCTTCTTTCTGTCCTCCTGCTCTTCTGGACCTTTTTACCCACAGCTCCAGGGTTTGTGGCCACACCCTCTGTACTCACCAAAGGAGGGCGCTTTCCTGCTCATTCTGGGTGCTGAGGGGACTGGGGCAGGAAGATCAAATTGCATCCCTGGCTTGTTCCCCCTGTTTCCGTTTCTTGTCTCCAGGCACCCTGACCTGGGGCAGTGGGAACCCAGCCTGGGGCAGTGGGAACGGGATCTGGGGCAGTGGGAACCTAGCCTGGGGCAGTGGGAACCCAGCCTGGGGCAGTGGGAACCGGACCTGGGGCAGTGGGAACCGGACCTTGGGGGCAGTGGGAACTGGGCCTGGGGCAGTGGGAACCGGACCTGGGGCAGTGAGAACCGGACCTGGGGCAGGAGACAAGGGGTGCAGTCTTTGCAAATTCATTTCTTAGCAGTGTAGCTGGGGCCTTGTCAATTCGTGGTGACGTGAGTTAGGACCTTCAAAGAGAGAAGTCTCAGGACTGGAGGCGAAGTGGTCATTCTCACTCAGGACACCAGCAAACACATCTTGAAACCACCCGGTCACCACCTGTCCGGGACTCAAAAGAAGCCTGACCACCAAAAATAAAAAAATAAAGTTAAAAAAAAAAAGAAAGGAAAGCTCCTTCACCACAGCACATGCAAACACAATATCAGAGGTAAATAGTTCCCATATCTAGCAACCAAATTTTGGGCTCATTTAACTGAAATTCCTGCTTGGGAAAGTCATGCTGGGTGGGGGTGTTGGCAGCCGGGCCTGCGGGAGGAGACGCCTGAATCATCTTATTAAAACCAGATAGACAGCGGCTACATGCATGATGTTCTTCTGGGAAAAAAAATTTTTTTTTAAGACGCCAACTAGCCACAGCAATATATACATTTAATCGTCACCTGATGATATTCTTTCATTGATGTTTAGAGAGAGTGGAAGGGAGGGGAGAGACAGAGAGAGAAACATCAAGTGAGAGAGACACATGGATTTGTGGCAGCCGGGAGGCACCCCACGGGGCTGGAGATGGAGCCTGCAGCCCAGTACTCACCCTTGATTGGAATTGAACACATGACCCCATGCTCTGTGGGCCAACGCTCTAACCACTTAGCCAATCTGGCTAGGGCCTGGCAAACTTTTTAAAAAAATACAAATTTTCAAATTAAATCCTTTTCATATGAGCTTTCCCCACCTTCACCCCCGAACCCCCTTCTTTTTGTGTCTCTGTTCCACGGGAAGATTAAATAAGACCACACACACACACACACACACACACACTACAAACCAGAAAGAGCACCTTATGTCTGAGAATGAAATATACATACATATATTTCCCCTAGGAAACTGTTTTGGTTTGGAATAAAACACCTCAAAAGGTATTTTCCTATCTATAACTATATCTCTATCTCATCTATATCTAAATTTATATCTATCTCTATCTCTATCATCTATATCTATATCTATATCTATCTCTGTATCATCTATATCTATATCTATATCTACCTCTGTATCTATATCTATCTCTATATCTATATCTATATCTGAATCTGTATCTATATCAAATCTATCTCTATCTCTATCTCTCTCTATCTCTCTCTCTCTCTTTATCTCTCTATCTCTCTCTCTATCTCTATCTCTCTCTATCTCTCTCTATCTCTCTCTCTCTCTCTATCTCTATATCTCTATCTCTATCTCTATCTCTATCTCTATCTCTATCTCTATCTCTATCTCTATCTCTATCTCTATCTCTATCTCTATCTCTATCTCTCTCTCTCTCTCTATCTCTATCTATCTCTATCTCTATATCATCTCTCTCTCTCTCTCTATCTCTATCTCTCTCTCTATCTCTCTATCTATCTCTCTCTCTATCTCTCTCTATCTCTCTCTCTCTCTCTCTCTCTCTATCTCTATCTCTATCATCTCTCTCTCTCTCTCTCTCTCTCTCTCATCTACCTGTTCTATATCTCTGTCCTCTGTGAGGAAACGTGGCCCCTCTGTGTTTTTCTCATCCTGGGGTCTGACAGGATCTGCACTAACGTGTGTTTACCAAAAGGAAAAGGAAAGGAAAGCCCTCCGGAGCAGCGCGGTCACTCCTCAGTCTGGCCAGTCCTTCCCCTGCGGGTGTGTGTGTGGGGGGAGCCCCGTCCGCTCGGGCCCTCCGGGCGGCCCCATTCTCTGCCCCGGAGCCGGCTCAGCTTCCCGGAGTTCACCCTTGGCCCGGGCCGTGGCCCGTCCCTCCCGTCTGACCTCACGGTCCCTCCGTCTGACCTCCCCCGGTCTTTGCCCCCCCCCTCCCCCCCAGCCCCGGCTCCGGCCCGGGGAGGGCTCCTCCTGGGGCGCCTCCCTCCGAGCGGGCGGGCACCCCATCCCAGGCGAGGGGGCCCAAGCCCCGAGTACCCCCCACCCCCCCCCAGCCAGGCCCGGAGCTCTCCGCCGCGCTCCGCGGCTCAGGCCGGGCGGAGGCGGCCGGGCACAGCCCCGGGGAAGCCGGGAGGGAGCTGGAGGAGCCCGCAGCGCCCGGCACTGGGAGCGGCTGGACGGGCCTTTATTTTCCCATCGCTGGACAGCGCGCAGGCCCCGGCCCTGCTCCAGCCCGGTGCCCCCCTGCCCGGCACTGCCCCCCTGCCCGACACTGCCCCCTGCCCGACACTGCCCCCCTGCCCGGCACTGCCCCCCCCTGCCCGGCACTGCCCCCCTGCCCCCCTGCCCGACACTGCCCCCCTGCCCGGCACTGCCCCCTGCCCGGCACTGCCCCCCTGCCCGCACTGCCCCCCCTGCCCGACACTGCCCCCCCTGCCCGGCACTGCCCCCTGCCCGGCACTGCCCCCCTGCCCGACACTGCCCCCCCTGCCCGGCACTGCCCCCCTGCCCGACACTGCCCCCCCTGCCCGGCACTGCCCCCCCTGCCCGACACTGCCCCCCCTGCCCGACACTGCCCCCCTGCCCGGCACTGCCCCCCTGCCCGACACTGCCCCCCCTGCCCGACACTGCCCCCTGCCCAGCACTGCCCCCTGCCCGACACTGCCCCCCCTGCCCGACACTGCCCCCCCTGCCCGACACTGCCCCCTGCCCGGCACTGCCCCCCTGCCCGGCACTGCCCCCCTGCCCGACACTGCCCCCCTGCCCCGCACTGCCCCCCTGCCCGGCACTGCCCCCCCTGCCCGGCTCTGCCCCCTCCCTGTCACTGTGCGGGCGCTGCTGGGACCCCTCTGGCCAGGGGCGCGGGCCAGCGGTACCCCTCTCCCTCCCACCGCACAGCCAGCCCCTCCCGCCCTCCTGCTCGCCCAGGGCCCCACTCCTCTCCCTCTCTTCCCCCTCCCCCTCTTCCCATCTCTCCCCCTCTCCCCTTCTCTCCCTCTCTCCCCCTCTCTCCCTCTCTCCCTCTCTTCCCCTCTCCCTCTCTCCCCATCTTTCCCCTTCTCCCCTTCTCCCCCTCTCTCCCTCTCTTCCTCTCTCCCCATCTCCCCCTCTCCCCCTTCTCTCCCCCTATTTCTCCCCCTCTCCCCCTCTCCTCCTCTCTTCCTCTTTCCCTCTCTCCGCTTCTCCCCCTTCCCCCCCCGGCCCCCCCCCCCCGCAGATACCCGGCGGCTCCCCGCGGGGCGGGCTCGGAGGACAAAGGCCATCTGCCCGGAGCGCACAAAGCCAGGCTCCCAGGGCCGCGGCCCCCGGAGCTGAAACCTAATCCGCCGCCCGCCCGCCCCAGGGAAAGCAGGCCCTCTGCTCTGCTCCCCGCACCGCCAGCCCGTCTATGAGCCCAGGCACAACAGTTAGCAATTCCTTCTGCACTTTTCCCAAAAAGTGTCCTTGGGCCAAGGCTGTGCTTCCGCTGGGGAAGCGGCGGCTGCTGGAGGTGACTCCGCACTGTGCCCGCAAGGAGGGAGGGCGAGGGGAGGAGGGGCAGCACCGGGTTCCCCTTAAACTGCTCCTCTCAGCGCCTCAGACTGCGAATGCCCACCTCCTAGTGAAATATAAAACTAGGATTAAAAAGGAAAAGTTTCTGTTCTAAGATATTTATATAAAGTACATATTCAGATACCAGTTATCTATGTTTCAGCTCCACTTAAAACTTCTAAGCTCTCCAGAACCTAGATTATTCTTAAAGCACAACTAAAGATATTTTCATGATGGCAGAATGATGCGAGTTAAACTTGTTGAAAAAGGTTGTCATCTCTCTGGGTGCATTGTTCCATGGTTCGGCTAAGCTTCCCGGCTTTCTTGATGAGATGCAAAGAGCTCTAGGACCTTGTTTTAATATCCTAACAAGAACTGGTAGTGCAAGCATAAGGCGATTTGTGATAGTTTAATAAAATCCATTGCAGAGGTCATTATTATTATTATTATTTTTAGCAGCTGGCTTTCGGGTCGCTGTTAAGTTTAAAGTTAAATGTGTAAGGCTTTTCCTTAAAAAAAAAAGTGGTCTTAATTTGAGACACATTGCGTGATTTTTCCTGAAGATTGCGTGGGCAGCTGAAATTTGGTAGTGACTTTTTAAAAAAATATTTTTGTTTTCTCCAAGGCTGTTGGATTTCACTGTTCTTGTAGTTCTGGACTAGTAAATCTGCGCTTGATCTGGGCCCACACGTATTGTGACTGTAAATAAAAAGTCTCTTTTAGGAGGATGTTCACTTCGCAGCTGAGCAGTGTAATTTTTATACAGGTCTCAGCAATCAATAAAAAAGCCACGGGAGGAATGATTTATCTTGTTGGTTACAGAGACTGTCACCGAGAGAAATTGTAAAAGATCAATTTACACAACCTGGTGTGAGAATGTTATTGATATAGCAGGGCTGATCAGCTTCTGGCGCCGGAGCAGGGCCCAGGTGGCCCCGCCCGCGGCCCGCGCCCAATGCCTGCGGCCCAGCCAGTGGCCTCAGGGCCGGCGGGGTGCGGGCGTCCTGGCCGGGGACTCCCGTTACTTAGTTAAGTAGTGTCCTGCGTCCTCCTCCTTCTCTGTCTCTGAAGCCCTCTCTCTCTTAAAAAGAAAGAAAGAAAGAAAGAAAGAAAGAAAGAAAGAAAGAAAGAAAGAAAGAAAGAAAGAAAGAAAGACAGAAAGAAAGAAAGAAAGAAAGAAAGAAAGAAAGAAAGAAAGAAAGAGAGAAAGAAAGAGAGAAAGAAAGAGAGAAAGAGAGAGAGAAAGAGAGAGAGAAAGAGAGAGAAAGAAAGAAAGAAAGAAAGAAAGAAAGAAAGAAAGAAAGAAAGAAAGAAAGAAAGAAAGAGAGAGTCCCCTCCTCCTGTGAGAACTGTTCAGAGACTCCTGTCTTAATTACAAAGAGCCCTTGTGGCCACAGGTCACAGGACTCGCTCTCCGGACAGGAAATAAGGAAACGAGCTACCTTCCTGCAAAAAAATTCAAACTTCCACTCCTCAAATTAGTGAAATGAAGCTTATCAACGGCTGGGAGTTGAGCCTTTGACAGTTGGCTAATTGCAGTTGGAACATTAACTATGTTTTAACCGGAGCCATTCAGATGCCAGCCAGGAAACAAACACAGAAGCCTGGGCACCTCCACGGGAAGGCGGTGCTGCAGCTAAGGCAACGCTGGCTTTAAACATCATCGCGGTCTTCCCTTCCTGAAATATTACAGTACAAAATGGAGTTCCAGGCCTTTAACATTTTAATAAAGTAGATTTACAAACATTAGCATAATTTAAAATGACACAAACTACATCTGTGTTTTCTCTCCCCTCTCTCTCTCTCTCTCTAGTCCCTTCAAAATAGCCTCCGCCTATATTTTTATATTAAAAATCTACCTACTAGTTATCTCATTGCAAGTCTGGGCACACCGTTCTCAAATGCAGAATGTTTCAAATGAAGATAAACCTTAGTTGAATAGGTTTATTTTCTGATTTATAATTCTTTAATAATATCTCAGAAGATGGAACATCAGTTACAGTAAAATAAAGAACGACAACATGCCACTCCCGCGGCTTCCTGTTGAAACAATATTCCGATAAGAAAGGCATCCGTGGTTTAGAAAAATGTAATCGGCTTTTGCATACTAATTTATCGTTTGCACTAACTTGTAACATCAGAATAACTATAATGTGGTTGAGTTCCAGGAATATAAAAGAATGAAAGATCTAACAAGACAAATTATTATATACCCATAGCTTAGACTTTTAGGTATAATCTTAGTAATATTCTCTCATGATGTTTTGCTTTCTAACAGATTCCATATTTCTTTATTTCTGCATGTTTGTGGGTATATGTGTATATACAGGTACATATGCACATATATGTTTTTTATTTGAAGTCTGTATTGCCTTTTCATGAGTTTGAAACACCACCTTTGACTTAGGAAATGGATAAACGCCATGCTTTCTGAACACCTATTTAAAAGGTAAGAATCAACTAGTTCTATGAGTTCTATTACTAGATGAGATTTTAATTGCTAAATGTCCAATTAGCATTTGTTTGCTTTTGTTTACAGAAGAGTGAATAAATGTGATTTTGCTTCCATATTCCTGTATATTAAAATTCCTTAATAGCCTTCATTGTCTTTTCATTAGCTAAAATTAGCCTCACATCTCTTACCACATTCATTATAAACAGAACACAAACAAAAGACTGCTCACAAAACATGCTTTCCCTTCACCCTCGCCCCCGCCTGCACCGGCTCTTTCATGGCACGCAGACACTCCTGTCTCAATATTAGTGATGTCCATGGTCTGGCATCAGACCATTCTGCCGCTTACTTCCTCTTCTGGACTATAACTCAATCAGCGCTCAGATTGTGTAGCTGGTAAGAATGTTCCCCTCCAGATCCGAAAAATAGCTCCTCACACTCTTCACATCTGGAGGAGACAGGCTTGCTCACATCTCCAACCCCTGGCTTTTGTTTTTCTTTTTAATGCAGTTTTTGTTTCTGCCAAGCTCCGGAGGGTTCCTGCAGTGGTCTAGTACTGACTGTTCTCAGCCGTGTCCTCCTCCCACGCATACCCTCCCAACCAGACCAGCCCCTCCCAGTAGGGCAGGCATCCTACAGATCCAAGTTAAAATGCAATTTCCTGCTTTTGATAAGTAGACGCTATCCAGCCAGAACAAAACAGAACACTCTGATACAATTTTCTCATGGCCAAGCGGGTAGGCAACTTCCACCCTTTAAGTCTCCTATCATTTAAGACAAGCAGGAAATGCAATTTCTGATCTGTATTCCTGTATTTTTCACCAGACTCTCCAGAAGCATTGACAAGGTCTGCATGCAGGGAGCTAAGGCCAAGATCTCAGCCACGGGGATGCTGTATATAAACCTACGCACCCTATTACTTCCAACATATTTGCACACTTCCCATCCGGAATAGGCAGGTGATCTCAGGAACCTCAGTTCAACAGCTCCAAAAATGTATTTTCTATCGGACGTAATTGTCAATTGTCTACCACAGTGTGCCTTATCTTGGAAAGGTGTCAAGATACCTACAAATGTGGCCTGACTTTTGCAAAATTCTTTTTGTAGGAACTATCCCCAAATAAGATACAATTATTAATAAAGCTTCTTTGTGCACACTTGAGGCAAATATGAAAGGGAGCTAAGTAATCAACCAACGTGTTTCCCCTACATGCAAACACTCTGGGTGCCCTTAAAAGAATTCCATAAGAATGGATGGCATGGACTCTCATCTGAATGAGCTTATAAATTATTTGACAATAAATTGTTCTCATTGATAAAGAGTAAATATGAAATTGGATTGAACTGACTGTTTTCCAGAAGAGTGGGATGTCAATAAAATTTGGAATTATAAGGAAAGTTTTCCAAGATAGAAACGACTCGGTTTGAAGGAAGGAAGAATAAAGATGAGAGGTGAAAAAAGAGCTGTAGACACAATGTAGAGTACAAACAATTTCAGCACTGTCTGTACTCTATCTTGCCTACTAGGTAGAGGTGAGAAGCAGGTTGAAAAGGCAAGAGTCTTGAAAGGTATATCAGGTGTTTAATCAACATCTGATGATCAAGCAAGTAAGCTTAGATCCAAGGCTCTAATGTGAGTCAGTGCCAATGTTTATGCAGAGCCTGGTGAAAAATACAGGAAGAGTCCACAGCCAATAAAGAGTGCTTCTAGGCAGTACCTGTACTTAATGAAGGAGACCTTTCCAAGATATTGCTTAGGCATTGGTGGTCTTGATGTCTGCTGGTGTGTATGTGTGGGGTTGGGGTACGAGGGGGCAAAAGAGGCAACTGCAGAATGAACTGTAGTTTTATCCAGGTGAGAGGTGATGGGAACCTGAACTAGAAGGACGGGGTGATGAGGAGAAAGGGTTGGGTTTTAGCAACTTCTGAGACAAAAAAAAAAAAAAAAAAAAGCCGTTTGGTACCCATGCGGCAGTCAGCATAGGATGGATGATAGCCTAATGTTGTTGGACTAATATTGAAGGTAAGGAATGAATCCAAGATGACATCAGTTTTGGAAACAAGGATCATGGCTGTCCTACTGGCAGAGACAGACTTCCTAATTTGGTGGGGAAAAATCTGGGGCATGTATTAGGAAGAAATTTTAACTATTTTAAGTACCATAATTTCTGGCGTATAAGACGACACTGTGTTCTAGTAAAAAGCCTGCTCAGATTGGCCAGAATCAGAGAGGCGGTCTATTAAAAAAAGAACTGGTGTTGCCTCGGAAGTGGGGGTAGTCTTATACAGCAAATATAGGCCTAAACCTATGTTTTAACTGTAAAATTAGAGGGTCGTCTTATATGCTGGAAAACATGGTAAAACATTTCATAGGAAGTTAGACATAGACTACACTTTGGTTGAAAGAATAGAACTGTTGATACACATGTGGAATCATGAAAATTGTATGTTAATTGATAAACCCAAGCCATATCTACATATATCTAATCTGGTTTTGAATATAAATAAGATACCTTTACTCACATATATTATTTAATTGAATTTATTGGTATAATATCCTATCTTATAAAGAGGAAATATGCTAATTGACTATCACACCCTCACAAAGATAGAAGTGCCCACAGCCAATAAAGTGAGAATATGCTAATTGACTGCTATGCCCTCACAATATGGTGGCACCCATAGCCACAAGATGGCAGAGCCCTATCCCTTCAGCCCTACCTCATCCAGCCTCAGTCCCCCAGTCCCCTCAGCCCTGCCTCATCCAGCCGGAGTCCCTCAGTCCCCTGCAATTGAGGGTGACCAAGCCAAAGGGGAGGGCCTGATCATGCTGGCAGGGGAGCATTAGGCCTCAAATAAGGCCAGCTGGGAAGCAATTAGGGGGTGCTCAGGCTGGCAGGCAGAGTGGTTAGAAGCTAGCAGTCCCAGTTTAGGCCTGATCCCACAGGGATTGGGTCTAAACCGGCAGTTGGACATCCCCTGAGGGGTCCCAGATTGGAGAAAGTGCAGGCTGGCCTGAGGGACACCTTCTCCCACCTCCATGCACGAATTTCATGCACAGGGCCTCTACTTAGTTAATAAAAATATATAGGTTTCAGGTGTACAATTCCATAATATACTTTCTGTATATTGTATTATGGGTTCACTACCCCAAGTCATCCTTGTTTATCACCACTTCACCTTCTTCTACCTTCCTGTACCCTTTTCCTTCTGGTAATGACCATATTGTTGTCTGTGTCTATGATTTTTGTGTGTGTTTGTTTTTTGCTTAATCTCTTTACCTTTTTCACCCAGCCCCCAATCCTCCTCCCCTCTGACAGCTGTTAGTCTGTTCTCTGTCTCTATGAGTCTGCTTCTATTTTATTTGTTAGTTTATTTTGTTCATTAGATTCCACATATAAGTGAGATAATATGGTATTTGTCTTTCTCTGATTGGCTTATTTCACTTAGCATGATATTCTCCAGGTTCATCCATGATGTCCAAAAAGTTAAGATTTCCCTCTATTTTTATTTCACAACAGTAGAATACTCCTGTAGTACCACAGTTGGTTTTTTTTTTTTATATTTTATTGATTTTATACAGAGAGGAAAGGAGAGAGATAGAGTGTTAGAAACATCGATGAGAGAGAGTCATCGATCAGCTGCCTCTTGCACACCCTCTACTGGGGATATGCCCGCAACCAAGGTACATGCCCTTGACCTGAATCGAACCTGTGACCCTTCAGTCCCCAAGCCGACGCTCTATCCATTGAGCCAAACCGGTCCCGGCGTATCACAGTTTCTTATTTTTATTTTTAATTTTTATTGATTTCAGAGAAAAAGAGAGGAGAGATAGAAACATCAATAATGAGAGAGAATCATTCATTGGCTGCTTCCTGCATGTTTCCTACCAGTGATGGAGCCTGAAACCCAGGCATGTACCTTAACCGGGAATCAATCTGCGACCTCCTGGTTCATAGGTTGACTCTCAACCAATGAGCCATGCCAGTTGGGCAGCACAGCTTCTTTATCCACTTATCTACTGATGGACACTTGGCTCACATAATTTTAATTTTTAATAAAAAATGTGTATGCAGATTAAAGTAGCATAGATATAATATATGTAACTTAAACTAAGTAAAATGAAACATTTGTTTGGACTAAACCACATTTTCTTATTATATTCGTGAAAGTAAAAGACTATTTACTGTTAGCATTTTTTTGGATAAACGTAAAGTTGTATGCGTTTGAGAAGTGGACTCTCCCGTCCCCCTGGACAAAGCTCCATGTGATGAAGCTCTCCACACCAAACTCACACTTCACAGCCAGACCCGTGAACACAGAGAGAGGTCTTCTGAGGAGAAGGGAGCTGCTGAGTGATGTAATGAGAGCAGGATGCAGGGTCAAATGATCAGGCACAGATTTCAGCATGTGTCTCAGCACAGGGTGCTCGCCAAAGGCTGGCTTGCTTTGGGGAGCTGTGGAGATCTTTCTCAAACAATAGCTTTAATTTCATCTTTGTCAGAATTAGCTATAGAAAGTAAAGAAAATAAATTACTTATATTACAAACATTTTAATGACAACTCTAACTATTGTCACCTCAGTTATGAAATTATTTTCTAATCAGATAAAACTACTTTACTTTTAATTCAAATTGACACAAGAAAGATGTAAGTTGAGCAGAGCTGAGAAATGAGAAAAAATTAGTTATGAAATTTCACTTTGAAACCCTGAAAAATAATGCATAGAGTCCTAAGTGTCAGCTCACAACATTCCAGAACTTTACATTGTTTGTAAATTAATGCCACGAAAACTAAGGCTACGGAAGGCATGCACCACCGGACACAGGCACAGGAATGAAGAAAAGCCGCAGACGGACAAAGGCTGAGGGCTCCTTTGAAAGCTCATGGCCCAGCAGATGAGGACACTCAGCCTGTGAGATTAACGGAAATCACTTTCATATGATTAAACCCAGAGCCTTTTAAGTGTGAGAAAACTAATTCACATGAATATCCCCAAAATCTTTGAAATCAAAGAAAGGTTATGTGAAACCAAAGAATGCTAATATCCCTAGAGAGATACAAGTAAATTTGATTTATCAGTTCAATGGGATAACCTATTCACCTTTAATAAGGAATAAATAAATAAGTAAATCAGGAATAGAAAAAAAATATATTTTATTGATTTTATACAGAGAGGGTTATCAGAACACAGGGAGGGTTATCAGAACTCAAGTCCCATGAACGTTTAGCGATGACTTCTGCCAAGTCAGGAGGAGGATGGAAGCCTGGGCCACGCTGGGTCCGGGCCTGGCAGTGAGACAGGCAGCCAGAATAGTAAACAGGCTTGTTAGCCTGAGTACATGTGTTGCTTGGAACATAAAGATCTCTCAGATTGGATTTACTGATTTTTATCACGAGATTTTAGTCAGTGGCACTAGATTTTTTTTAAATTGTGGTAAAATGTACTCAACATAAAACTTGCCATTTTAAAAATTTTTAAGTGCACACTTCAGGGGCACTAAGCACATTTCCATTGCTGCACAGCCATCCTCAGCCATCTCTAGAGCCATTTCATCTTTTCAAACTGAAACTCTGTCCCTGTCAAATAACCCTCCCCCCCTCCCCCACCTGTCACCATCACTCTACCTTCTGTCCCTATGGATTTGACTTATTCTAGGTGCCTCGTATAAGGGGAATTATACACTATTTGTCCTTTTGTGTCTGATTTATTCCACTTAGCATAGTGTCTTCAAGGTCCACCTATGTTGTAGCATGTGTCAGGATTTTTTAAAAAATAAATATTTTATTGATCTTCCATAGAGAGGAAGGGAGAGGGATAGAGAGCCAGAAACATCAATGAGAGAGAAACATTGGCCTCCTGCACACCCTCCACCGGGGATGTGTCCGCAACCAAGGCACAAGCCCTTGACCGGAATCGAACCTGGAACCCTTCAGTCCCCAGGCCGATGCTCTATCCACCGAGCCAAACTGGTTTTGGGTTTATTGCTTTTTAAGGCCAAATAGTCCACTGTAGGCACAAACCCCATATTGTTTATCCCCTCATCTGTCGACAGACACTTGAGTGTTTCCACCTTCTGGCTTCTGTGAATAATGCTGCTCTGAACCTGGTGTTCCACTATCTGTTTGAGTCCCTGCTTTCAATCCTTTTGGGAATGTATCCAGAAGTGGAATTGCTGGGTCTTATGTAATTCTATGTTTGAATATTTTGGGAGTCACCATAGTGTTTCCACAGTGGCTGCACCGTTTTTATCTTTCTACCTATAGTGCACAAGGTTCTGATTTCTCCACATCATCACTAACATTTATTTTCTGTTAAAAATTTTTTAATAAGAGTACTCCTGATCAGTGTGGGCACTGTCCTTCAGAGTCCTCTTTCCCTGGGAATTGGGACACACGCCACTTCGTTTTAGCCAACTGGTCCCTGAAGATAAGGATGTGAATCTACGTTGGAAAAGCACCATCACGGGTAGTGCAGACACAGCCTGCTGCCCTGCCTCTTCGGCGGAGGAACGTAACCGTGCAGCCTCTGTGCATCATGGGCTCGTGCACGAACACTGGGACCTACGGTGGCTGATCCTGCCTTGAAGGCTCGTGTGCTCTAGCGTCTCAGGTCGTGTTGAGTTTCAGAATTTCTTGGAGTCGCTGTTTTAAATTCTGGGACCTGGGCATTTTTACTTTTATGGAGAGTCCTATTGCCTGGTGCTTGGTGAGCTTTCCTTCCCTCAGACACTGAGACATGAACTCACCCAAATTTCTCTAGCTGTTCCTCTTCTCTCCTGTCAGACCTCCAACTCTTTATGCTCAATGAAGAAACAATGGTGTTTCTTATTTATGTATGTGTTTCTGCATCATTCATACCAATTCATGATATTCTTGCAGTCGGTGGCTTCAGAATTAAGCCAAGGATGAGGTCATTGTCAGAGGCCACTGGTATTTCACCCCATCAGGAGAGAAATCTTTTTCTATCTTTTGCTGTCTCATCTGTGTCTGCATCCAGAACGTCTGAGATTCCAGCCACTGTGACCAGCACAGTGCCTGGCACATGTGGGGCGAGAGGATCCTATGGGAGAGAGGAACAGGAGGGCATAGAGTCTGATGGGGGTGAAGGTGGAGGAAATAAAGACATTGGGATGTGGGCTCCTCTGCCGAGAGCTTTGAAAAACAGCACCAAAACCTCCCTTCCCCGGGTGCCCTGTGCAGGAGGCCACTGGCCTCTGATGTGTAAGTCAGGGTAAGGTTTCCTCCAATAAATACCTGTCATCATCGGTTGGGCAAAAATGGCAAATGGAATTTCTAAGGAACAATAAAGATCAGATATAATCCTTTGCCTTCACAAGCCCGAAGTGCAGTCATGTTCAAATGTCATTGCGGCTGTGCTAGGTACACATGGGTAGTAGATGTGGGGTTTCAATGTACACGCTTGAGACACAAAATTTATAAAATTAACTTACTTGAGCTGTATAATTGGAGCACATAATGTAGGTAAACATAACAATAGAGATGAATTTTTTACTTTAGTTTTTTTCATCCTTAAGAAGAAACTTTTTCAATATCTATCCATGATATTGACTATAATGTTACAGAAGGTAAGCCTATGGAGGGCTCGTGCCTTCTCCCTAACATGGTAAGCCATGCTGAAAATCATTTGCTGCGCTCTGCTTTTATCAAAAGAGAGGAATTGCCAATAAAATTATTTATTTAGTGGGTCTTTGAAAAATTGCTTAAGCAAGAAGATATTTGAGGAGTATCTTGCTATTTTCTCTCTGAAACTTCAGAAGAATCCTCCTGAATATGACAGGTGAGAGCTTCAGCTTTTATCTAAGAGGAAGTGCCTGCCATTCATAGGGAATGCTGAGTCTCTGCTCCTTTATTTTAACAGTGTGGACACTTACCTCTTCTCTGTAAAGAAAGGGAGAAGGAAAGGTTAAGAGAGTTTAAGGTGGAAGGTAGTCAGAAGGGAGGGGCTATGGAAAAAAAAACCTTTCACTTCCAATAAGTCTTAATGTTTAAAATCTCTGAAGTTTCCTGTGTGTCATGAAAAGCTACAAATTTATCTTTTTCCATTTCCCCAAAGGAGGTTGACCCAAATCCAACAACAGCAGTTGAAAAATTTCTCTAAGCTTTATCAAATGGCCTCTGTGGAGCCCAGCTTAAAATTAAAAGCTCGCCTGACCGGAGGGAATATATGTGACTTTAATAACTGAAATGTGTTTTTACTTTCTATTACAGAGGTCAGAAGGTTTCTAAACAAACCAAATTTATCAATTATTTAGAGCTGATTTCTTCTGAAGTGGTATTTCTGAGATATTATTTGGTGGATAAATTCAATGTTCTAGAGCCAACAGCAGCATTTTATTCATAACAAATTTTCACTAAACTGAATTTGCTGGGGCAACTTAATTTCCACTATCGTGTTTGCACTGTAGAAATATCAACTGAAGTGTTACAGTGCCTAACTAGTAGGCTTTTCAAAGAAAAATTCCATATAAGCATGCTTATTCAGCACCCCACACCCCTGCTTTCTGTTTATTGCTTAAGAAATGAACTGGCTTCTGGGATTCAACACACACACACACACACACATGCACGCACAGCCCTAAAACATTCTTCAAAACCACACACACACACACACACACGCACACGCACACATGCACAACCCCAAAACATTCTTCAAAACCTCAGAGACACCTTTAATGTTGAAATCAATATCTTTAACTACATTGTCATCCTAGCATCCAAAGAAAATAAAATTGTTGTCAAGATTTTGATTAAAGATATTTTTTTAATGAAGGAGACATAGGTTTGCATGCCCACACGTGTGTGCCAACAAACACACGTGTGTGCATCTTTGGAGTAGGTCAGGGTTTCTTCTTGAAGATTCTTCCGGAATCTTGATGGGCCACTTGACTTGGCTCAGAGCTCTGTGTTGGGGAATTCAATAGCAGTTTATAGAGCGACTGCTCTTGATTCTCAACACAGTGCACAGCCCATGTAAATATTATGTTTATTATATACTAACTAAACATATATTGGGTTTCTGCCTAAAGCCTGCCATTTGGTGTATGCAGAAAACATTATAGAACAGTTCATAAATTCACTTGAAGCTGTGTTAAATGAAAGCAGCCATCCAGAAGCTGAAATTTTTTCATCTTTAAAATAGCAGCCTTCCAGCTCAGAGGCGGCGGGTTTATTTATGCCGGTGAGTGCAACGCACCAAAGCAATCAAGGAGCCATGCTGCGTATTCTGTTTTAATGAAACAAATTTTGTCAAGATCGAAGACTGAGTCATATTTTCCTTATCAACGTGGGCTTTTGTCTTATTGTTCTTGTATTATTATTAATGCTATTATTATTTGTAAATTCAGAGAGGGCGGAAAAAAGGCTTTTCCCTCTCCGATACCTATTAGCCTGCTCACAATGGAAATCACAGCAATTAGGGTTCCCAGATGCCCACTGATAGAGATAAATGGGAAATGCAGGCACAGAGAGGATGGCAAGCACAGGCAGGCCATTCTGCCTCTCCGGGAATTGGATGGTGGGGGTTGGTCAGAGGCCCGATCACCTTCACCTCTGAATGGCTGGCTGACATCCAACCGGAACCCATAAAGCCTCCACGGCCGGCCGCGGTGCATCCTGTGTGGGCTGGTCGGTGGAGGTGCGGTGCTGGCAGCTTCTGTGTGAGGACGGACTGGGGTTCCGAACCCTCACCTGTTCCGCACACTTCGCTCCTGGGACTGGCTCAGCGCCAGGTTAGGCTGAATTCAACTCCAAATTCAACATTTGGGATTTCCGCTTGTTCACTGAGTGGACAGTTTCAGCCCCGCGGAAATAGCACACCAGTGTTCCACGCCACCGCTGCCATGTTTATCCTCCTGCGCCTGTAAGCAAAGCCGGGAAACGGGCAGTGCGCAAAAAGGAAGTGGGTTGTCTTGGTAACAACTTCGTGGGGATACAGGGCTTGGGATGCTGTTATCAAATCCATTAACCCAAACCTTTTTGTTCGGCGAGGGCAGGGTCCTGTCAAAGCCGCTGGGACAGGGCTGGCACAGGATGGGCACAAGGAAGCCTCTGTTGCCTGAAGGCCCGGCAGCTGTTGGACAGGGATTTAAACTTCAGAGCTAGGAGCCTCCCTCCGCAGCGGCGCTCACCCTGCAGGGAAAGGGAGAGCTGTTCCCTGCTGTGAGAGGCTGTGCTGCTGCTTCTCGCCCGACTTTCTTTATGGGAGCCTGACCCTCTGCAGGCAGATCGGCTTCATAGCAGCTCACCATTTGTTAAACTCTCCCTGTGGGGAATCCAGGCAGCGATGAGAAGACCTCAATCTTTCTGGTTCCTAAGGAGTCCCTAGGAACTGGTGTTTGTGACTGTCAGATACGCAACGTGAGACCCATGGCGGAGCTTCCTTGTGGGGATCTGGCAGCCAGGTGCACAGAGATCGCCACCACAGGGCAGGCGTGCAGCCTCTCTGCTTCCTTCCCTGATGCCTTTCCACAGGACATTTGAAGGCCTTGGTCAGAGTGCAATTCCTCCTGAGAGCTGTGGCCTCCGGCTCCCTGTGAGATCATTAGCCAGGACCGCACCTTCCAAAACCCTCAGACCCAGGGGGTGTGTCCAGAGCTGGATCTGGATGCCATGAAAATATCACAGGACTACGGGCCCCTAAGGGTCTGTAGTGCCTAACCTGGCAGGGTGTTTGATTTTTGAGATAAGAACGCACATCATGAACATAGTGATTTTTTCCCATCCTATACTGCCTTGCACGTGTGGCTGAGAATCATGTGCAGGGTCTGGGCCCTGTTGGTGCTTTGGAAATCTCAGTAGGACAAGGGTCTGACCAACCTCTGCCTTTTTCTTGCTTACCAGGAAAGCCACATCCCATATAGGGATGAGTAGGGATTGAGGACCCATCTTAGTTCCTGACCGTGTCAGCGAAGCTCTGGTGCCAAACAGGAGATGGGAGCAGCGGAAGGGGAAGAGCGGCTGCCAAGTAGGATTCTGCCCAGCCCCCGCCCTCCCCGCCTGGAGGGAAGGTGGAGTTGGAAGTTGTTTTAAATACTGTTCCCACTCAGACAGTAGCAGTTATAGGTGCCTCTTGTGAGCATTGACTTAATCCTTGTGTCTTCCTGCTTCCCCATGCTGTGCTCCGCCTTTAGAACAGCCAGCCATGCTCTGGCAGAAAGCTCAGCTGGAAGGAGAAGCTGGGAACTGCAGGAGTCCCCGGGTTGTTACCTGGTTGTTCAGTTCGTTTTGATCATCAATCCTGAACCTAGGTAGGGAGAGAATAGAGCCCATAAGGCTTTGTCTAAGCAATGTCCTTTGCCAAGCTAGTAAAAAATAAACTACATATGGATTAATTTTTAAGAAATGTGACAGTGATAGGAGATGGCACTCTGTGAAGACAAAATTGAGATATCAATTCTGGGATGATGCTAATTATTTTTATTATTGCTGTTAATATAATTTTCCACTTAAAGAGCAGTTTTCCTAAGTACAGGGGGGGAAAGTGAATAATTTGTAGCCAATTGGGCTTTAAAAATCATCTTTAGTTGTCAACTCAATAAATAATTAGCCAATTAGCATTCTGTGTTGCAGTAGAATAACACGTACTCCATACTCCCCCCCCCCCTCCCACAAACACACTGTCAGGACAAATATATTGTCATGCTGGGATACCAAAGTGGGGGGGGGGGGGAGTGTGTGTCACAGAATCGTGCAGAACCCATGAGGGTGGGAAGTGCTGGGAGGACCGCCTCTGTCAGCCCAAACTCTTCCTAGTTCTGTCCTCAGATGCACTTACCAACCCAGTCTCCGATGTTTGCCAGGTGGGAAGATGACATCTGGCTCCTACTGGCTCATGGAAGTTGCTCAGTGAGCCTTTCAGTGTATGTGGATTCAGTTTTCTATTGATGTTTTAGAGAGGTGCCATGATTATCTTAACATAGAGACAAGTACATACTGGATTAATCCAAGTGTTTTTAGAGACAAGCTGATAACTAATATAGAGAAGTGTTGATTTATTTGCACCGTAGAACTAGTAAGTCATTTAGCTTTCTAAGACTTCCACATTAGAAACAACATGGACTTATCTTTCCACACAAATGTCAGCCATATCCCCTAGCACAGCGGTCACCAACCTTTCGGAAGTCTCGGTCCACCAGTGGTCCACTGCCCTAGACCATTCTCTGTTTTGCACTTTCTTAAAAAAAGGAAATTCTGAGGTAGTGTACTTTCTTTTTCAAAATTGCCAGTTATTTTTAAAAACCCATGTTAGATGCTCTGCACTAGATTCGATGTCCCCCGGACAATTCATATGTTGATGTCTAACTCCCATTGTGATGGAGGTGGGGCCCTTGGGAAGTAATTAGGTCATGAGGGTGGAGCCCTCCTGATGGAATTAGTGCCCTTATAAGGAGAGGAGAAGAGTGGGTGGCCTCTCTCAGACCACGTGAGGATATACTGAGAAGGCAGCTGCCTGTAAACTAGGAAGTGTCTCCTCACCAGGACCCAAATCTGCTGACACCTTGGACTTGAGCTCCACAGCTTCCAGAACTGTGAGAAATAAATGTTTGTTGTTTAAACCACCTGGCCTGCGGTGTTCTGTTATAGCAGCCTCAGCTATAGACCAAGACATTGGATAGCCCTCAAGTGAGTAGCGCACCTTCACAGAGGACCACAACCTATGCTCCTGTATGGCAGTTCTGAAGGTCACTCAAAGGGAGTGAATCCCATTATGTTGGGAAAACATGCTATTATAAGGTCATCATGGTCTGCTTCACTGTCACCCTGAGCGCCCAGTAGCTATCAGGTACTCAAGATTGATGTGTGGGTGGTCAAGAGTTCACTACCCACTTCCGCTGCCAACCTCCCTGCCCCTTCTCAGCGCCCCAGGACGGAGCTGATGTGTGTTGGTCTTATTGCAGAATGCAGCTTCCCAGCAGGTACAGTCACTGTGAACTAAAATTCAGAGCCATGGATTGGCTTCTCTCAGAAACTCTGTTCTTTCTTTCCTGTGGCTGCAGGAGGGCCATCAGGTCTGCTCTCCCTTCCAGTGACCCCACTCCACTCTATTTCACACACACACACACACACACACACACACACACACAGACCCTTCTCCCTGATCTCTCTCATCTACTGCTTTACTGAGAGGCAGGCTAGACTGACAGGCTGGATTGGGTCCCAGTCACTGCTGCAGGCTCAAGAGGAAGGATTACTTTAATTTTATTTACTGCAGCCAATGAAATATCTGCCCCTCAGGGGCTTTGTGCTGAAAAATTGTTACGTTTTGGGCAGGATTCAGACATTCTCGGGGCCTTTGGGCTAGTACTGTCAAAGGCTTATCATAGTCTTTATCAGATTCTTTACCCATCACTGTCTCCTAGCGGCTCTGAAGGGTGGACAGGTGAGGAAACTGAGGTTCAAGACTTGCTCATGGACCCATAAATGAGGAAATGGAAAATAAAGAGGCAAACAAAAAAGTATAATTTCTGTATTTATCTTACTATAAGGATAAGGTGGGCGAGGGCAGACACAGACTCAGGGGTGGAGTTATTTAGTTTGGAGTTTCGGAGGAGGACTAGAAGATGTAGGAGATTATCTGGCTCTCAGTCATGTGGGTCCTGGGTTGAGTTTACATGGGACTGACTTAACTCTCAGCAAGGACTATTTCTAAAGAATTTGATCCTCTCACTGGGTAAACTCTGCTTTCATTTATGAAAACTTTCTCACCCATGCACATTGATGTCATTGTGAATTAAAAATTAATGGTTTTGTTTTTTATGGCTAATTTAAAAAAAAATCATGTTCTTTTACCAAGATGTAGTTTTCTAAGATATAACTTTATGTCAAAGGCTTATGTGGGATGTAAGAGAAGCCAGTGGAAGCTCAAGAACTAACAGCTCACAGAAATGTTCAGCGCCGGAATGGTTCCAGAGCTTTCTGGTATACTTTGCACATGTGCACACACCGTCGATAGCCCATTTGGCGGATATGTGCAAATTAGGAAAACGTGCCTCTTCTCCAGGGGTGACTGAGCCCCATGCCCAACCACACGGCTTGGTGAGCCAGGGTGGCTGCATTTCAGCTTGCCAGTCCCCCACTATTGGGTGCCCTTGGGCAGGGCTTGGTGTCATAACTCCATGAGAGTCCCTGACCTTCCAGGCAATAGTAACGATTCCTGACACTCTCTGACACATCAAAGCGCTTGCACAAATGCCATCTCATTCATTCTCAAAGTTATTTTGAGTGACTGAATAAGGCAAAAAGCCTCATCCTCGTTTTATATTTATGGGCCTAAAGTACAGAGAAGTTCAGTGACTTTCCCAAAGCCACACTGATCCTAGGTAACTCTGATTAGAACCAGAGGTCACTGTCCCTTGGCCTTATTCTTTCAGACTTTTGAGCATCATGTAGCCCAGCTTTCACTTAGTTTTTAGTCACCCGGGATTGCAGGTTCTCTAGGGAAGGGCTTTGCCTCACCCATCTGTGTGTTCTGCAAACATATCGTGGTATTTGACACATGCTAAGCATGCAGCGAATGCGTGTAAATGAGCCACAGAAGCGTTGGTCGCTCTGGCTGTGCCACGCAGACCTGCTCTGTGACACATTTGGCTGCAGACGATGACTGCACGACTGCAGTGCTCTGCACAGCTTCCTTCTGGCAAGCTTAGGTGTGGCTGCATCGCGCAGGCCCGCTGGTTTTACCGCAGACCCAGTCCACAGCGGCATCGGCCCAAGCTCTGTGTGGAGAGCAGAGGCAGCTGCTCAATGGGCAGACTCAGGGCTGAGAGGCTGCTCAGACGGGAATGGATCTCAATGACCGATGCGATGGGAGGAGTGAGGCTGCAGGCAGGTAACTGAGAACCTGAGCTCCTTTCACAATGTGTGTTACTGAGGGTTTCAGCTGCGTTCCTCCGTTTACCGTCTATCCACCACCGCCACTGGGTCCTTCAGAAAATGAAACAATGGTCTCGGAGGGCTCAGAGGAACCCAGCTCGGCCCGCCCCGTGGCCATCTGCTGGGTTATTAATAACGTTTAGTTGGAATCTTTGGAGCCGCAAAGAGGAGGCACTGGGCTTCTCCTCCTGTCCTCAGCACCATGGACTCCCTTTCTGAGGACGCTCACAAGGTTATGGTTGAAGCATCAGAATTCACTATAGCCGAGCAGATCGCCAACCCTCATGGGAACGAAGGGCTTTTGGTGAGTGACACCCAGACAGAGCACTGACCATCACCCGGGTTTATGTGCCATAGGTCTAGGATTTGGGGAGCCAGTGAGCTGCTATAATGCTGCTCAGAATAATGTCTAATGAAATGATCTGTAAGCGGCTCTGTGCATAGGAACTCCGAGCAAACGCGCTGAAGGCTCTTCTGGCCGCATCCTTTCTTCCTCGCAATTGTCATTCTGAGGGATCCCACTCCATTCTATGTGGAATCAGGACCAGTGAGGTCTCAATAGAAACAGCATTCTTATTGGATCAGAGTTCATGACGAGAGGCAACCACCACATAGAAAACCTTGTGGAAGGATGCTCTGGACCGGCTGCAGGCGGGGCGTGGGCAGCAGGAAGGGAGGTGAGAAGGGCGCCGCCCTGCGGCCGGACACATCCCGCCTCGGTGCGCTTCCTCCGTGGCCTTGCTCGGCTGATAAACCACTGGAATCAATTCCTTTTAAAAACACGTTTTTCAGAAACTTATTACGCACTTTAGAGATATATTATATACCTTCAGCGGCAGAAGAAGAAAAATTGCAGGTGTGCGAGCAACCCATTTCTCCAACCGCGGGGACGAGGCGGCGGCGGTCCCCGGGGAGCCCCGAGGATCACTCTCCCGCACCGGGCGGGGCCGGGAGCGCGCCCATAAATCACGATAATTCCCCGCCTGCCGTGAACTTAGACCCGGCCACAATTCACTGGTGCGGCGGGGAAAAGGGTCTGTGCGTGGAACTCAGCTTCACTGGGGGGATGTGATTAGTCACTGGGCAGATTGAGCCTCGATTGCATCTAAATGGTCCACTTTATGAACCATTTATCTTCCGCTCAGACCATTTTCATTACACCAAAAACTGATGCTGAGCCGCCAGCTGTAAGATACAGCCCGGTGGAAATTAATAACCTCTCCTCTCCCCTTCCCCAGGACTCCTGCATATGTGAGCAGCAGCATTTATCCCTGTTTTGTTGCTATTTGCATCCCGGCATCCCTGGCAGTCTTTCAATTTCCTCAAGTCTCTTAGCCTTTGCCCCCTGTTTCGCTTTTGCAACACAAACAATCCATCCTGTGCATTTAAAATTCTCTTAGCGCCCTGACACTGCGCTACAGCCTCAGAGCAGGGAGCAGTTTACACAGAAAGGGCTCTTATTAATTCCTCTGTCCTGCTTCCCTGCTAAAATATAGGGATCTTGAGATTACTGCTGGGTCCCTTAAAGACCATTTAGAGCTGTGCAATTTAAAAAAGGAGACCTTTATTAATACCTGCTTAGGCTCCTGACTGCGGGGAGGGCAGGGAGGTCTGGCTGTGATGGAAGACGGTCTCTGCAGCAGCGTCACGTGGCCTGTAATTCACCAAAGCCGGCTGAGCCTCGCGCGGCCACTGAGATATATGCTGATATGATTACAATAACATACAATGAAATTAGGGAGTATTAATGGTGCTTAGCCACTGTCGGGCATTAGGCAGAATTAACAGGAGCCTTTTCCCGCACAGACAGGGTTGTGACGGGCTGGCTGAGGACTTGGCCATGGGAGCAGCTGGTCAGGGTATTAATTGGGAGACAGGAGCCCACACTGTGCTGCTTGGCACATTTCTGCGGGGCCACGTCTGGTGGGAGCGGAGAGCCTGCCTGGCCCCAGAGTGGCTGGAAGCCGTACAGCTTCCATTGCCTCGGCAGGTTTCCTGGAGTCTCCTGTCTTCCCTGTTTTCTTTCCTGAGGCCTCTGAACAGCGTTCTTTATCCCAGCACAGGCTCCCGCTTACGGGACTGATAACCAGTTCACAGAGACGTGGTTTACGTCTGAGGGGGGACTCCGTGATTTTTAAACTTCTTCCAAAGCGATTTCCGTATTTATTTACTTTGCCTGTTGTGAAGTTTAGGCTGCGGGCGGCCTGCTCGGCTCAGTCACATTTTGTATCTGTGACCAGGTTATGCTTTGCAGGTCCCGTCCCCCCTCCACCATGTATGTCATCCGATGGGAGCTGGGAAAAGTCGCTACCTCTTCAGGCTTAAAGTGTCCCCTCTCCCCGTAGCCAATCGGTAGAAGTGCAGAGGCCTGGGTCCTGGGCACTGAGTGGTTCTGCAGGCAGGTGCTCGGCAGGGGTGCAGAGACAGCTTCCTGTTGGGACTGTTGGGTGGTGGATCCAAAGGAGCCACTGAGAGGAGTGAGGAAGGGGAGCCCAGCTTGGCATCAGGACCACAGTGGCAGGGCTCCAGTCTGACCAGTGCCTCGCTCCCACGCTGCTCTCCAGTTGCACTGAGCCTGGGCTGATCTGCAGCAAATGCTGGGATGGCCTGATGGGCCTGATGGGACTGGCGTGCTGGGTCCATTCTTTTTGTCTAGACGTGGCCTCACGTGACCAGCTGGGTGTGCTCAGCCATCCGCCTAGCAGCTGCTCACTGCCCAGGAGCCCAGGCAGCCTGGAAAGCAACGGCTTTGGGATGCTCCAGGGCAGGGACCTAACCCCCTGGGGGAGGTTTTACACACAGATGTCTGGGCCCTGATGAGCCCGCTCTCACTGCTCTAGTCTCAGTTAACAACCTCAGTCAACCAAACATCGTCAAAGCTCTGCTAAGTGTTAAAGTCTCAAAGTGAGAGAGAGAGGAGGAGGTTGAATGCACCTTAAAAATCTATTTGGTGTCACTTACCTCACATGCCTCTCTTCAGGAGTTTGGATCTGACTTTAAGATTAGAAGTTGAAAGAGAGAAAGAACTTATTGGCTGCTTCTTTTCTTTTTTAATCCTCAACCAAGAATATATGTGTGTTTTTTTTAAAAAATAGATTTTAGAGAGAGGAAGAAAGGGGGAGAAAGAGAGAGAGACTTGTAATTGAACCCTCAACCTGAGTATGTGCTCTCACCGGGTGGGGAGGGGT
The DNA here is from genome assembly GCA_036971965.1 of Nyctalus aviator. Classification (NCBI taxonomy): domain Eukaryota; kingdom Metazoa; phylum Chordata; class Mammalia; order Chiroptera; family Vespertilionidae; genus Nyctalus; species Nyctalus aviator. Next base: position 8,452,135 of record CM072932.1, read on the forward strand.
GGGGGTCGGGCGAAGTATAGAATAACACTCCAACCCACTGGGCGGCTGCAGGGTGGCAGGTCCACTGAAAGAGGAGTTTCTTTTCATTCTTGGAAAGTTGTAATTTTGTCTGCTCCATGTCAGTGTTAGGATGAGGCCCTATCAAACTGTAAGTTATGCATGCCAATTTGAGAGTAGATTATTATGATAATTCTTGGAGACTGTGTGTGGGTTTGTGGTGACTCTGAGATTATGACTCATCTATAAACCAAAGCTGTCCCTTGACAGGAACTAACTCGGCAGCTTAGTGAGCAGATGCCACTTGGTCAGCGTTTACGGAAGGCTTGCCATGTCTCAGGCACAATGCCAGGGCTGAAGGTACAGAGAACAGATGAAAAACTCAGTTGTTCTCAAGGTGATTATCTAGCAGGGAAAGAGACCTCTATCATCCTTTTTCATCCCATGGCACACAAGACTAATTTCTCATTGCGTGGCACACCAAAAATTATATATTTTTTGCCAATCTGACCCAAAATAGGTATGATTTTAATTTATTCACACTGGAAGGTTACTGTCATGTTGCTAGTTGTCATTTTTTAATTTGACAATCTAAGGGAAAAGAGTTCTCCTGGCTAAATAGTCTTCAAATTTGGCTCAGCAGCTGAAAATAGTCGCCCTGTATTGTTAGACCTACTCAGTGGGTTCAGTTCTACAGGACAGGTGGGGTGTGGGGGCAGCAGTGAGTCAGGAGGGCTTCCAGGGTGTCCTGTGTGGGCTGAGAGCCTCTGCCCCAGCCACCGGGGGACTGCCACAGGGGAGGGCGGCGCACACATGGCTCGGGGCTTGGGGCTGGAGAGCAGAGGCACCAGGGGCAACCAGCAGGTGCCTGGTCCTCCCAGCAGGAGAGGGACGTGAAGCTGGGCCTCGTCACGATGACCTGACTCAGGGCGATGGGAGCCGGGCACGTTTTAAAGAAAGAGGGGGCACAGATTGGTGTGTTTAAATCCCTGGAGCCACATCACAGTGGAGCAAGTATGGCAGGAAAATGGCACTTTCTTACTCCCTGCGGCTACGAGGCTTTTACTCTTAGACACACAGGAGCCCTGTCTTTCAAATTTGCTGCCACCAGCTCAGCTCTTTCCGTCCCTTGATCACTGAGGATTTTAGTCCCAGCTGACAGCTTTCCCTTCCATTCCTGCCTATCCCAGGACCCAGGACTTTAAGAGTTAGGTACTAAATGTCCCTCCCAACAACCCAAGTTCAAACTGCTTTGAGCATCCTGTGCCCGGCATCTCACTCCCATGGGCACTGGGAATTCGCTCTGAGACCTTAATCCCATGGAGTGCTTTTGGAACTCCTCCCATCTCCAAGCCACCTACCCTCCCTGGCATTACACTTGCTCTCTGACCCCTTCCTGTTGTTTCCACCCATCACTGTCTGTACTTCTGTTTCCTTTCCAATGGAGCCGGAATACCACTTCGGCCTCCCTCACGGCAGCCCCTCAACTTTCTAACGGCTTTGACCCCCTGCATCCTCAAGGTGACAGCTTGCTGCTACACCTGATGTGTGGAGAGCTTCAGCAGCAATCACACAATCAGCCTCTCTTGGTGTCTCTGATTCACACTCTCCCCATTTTGCTCAGGACTACTCTAAACCAATCCACTCTCAGAGAGTCCCTTTTCTGCACCCTTCACAAAGCAGTTTACCACACAAGGCGTCAATTCCCCTCATTATGCCCTGCATTACCCACTTACCTACCTCTATGCTCATCCCTCCTTTTCTTCCTTCTGCCTAAGTGCATTTAAGAGGAACTCCTTGTCAAGTTCTACAGATCTCATAACACGAACTTTCTCGAATGTCTAGGCTTTCTCAAACTTTCTCAAACGGTTCTCTCCTCTGAACTCTCTCTTCAAGCATCCTCATCATCAGTCCCACTTGTGCTCTCGTGACAGCTTCAACTCGTGCAACTTGCAAGTGACTCCTTTTTGGTCTCCCTCCACTCGACTCCACTTTCAATGCCAGGATGATGCATGTGCTCTGTTCAGTGTCTCTTTTCTCTCACCCTTGTCATTCTTTCCGTATAATCTCACTCACATCCAGAATTTCAACTACCCCTGAGCAGTAATGATTTTTAAACCTAAACTTAAAAATGAAATGTTAAGGTTCAGACAGGAATATTAAATTACCTCAGAAATTTATATCCCTGTGATAGGAACCCTGTGAGGAGTTCCAGGGTCCAATACCAGATAACCTGGTTCGTAAGGTTTGGGGTGGGTGCGGAAGAGTAACTTGGGCATCTGCATTTTCTAGAGTTTCATAGATGTGGATGTATGTAAAGCATTGGGAGACTGAATTCTCAACTGGATCTCACCTATGAATCCCAACATGTCCCCAAAAGAACACATTTTCTCTGTCCTAGACATGGCATTCTAATGTTTCCTCACTTTCCATTGGATTGCTCCCAGTGAGTCAGTAGTCATCTTGACTCCTTCTTCTTCACACCCTAAGTCTATTGATTCTAATACCTAAGTATGTTATTGTGCCTTCCTTTCTCCATCTCCAGTACCACGGAGTCCCACCTCTTGCCGAGGTTGAATCTCCCACCAACTTGCTTTCCCTGTCACACAGCCCCCTAAAAGTCCTGTCTGATTGCGTGGTCCTTCTGCTCAAAACTTGCAGTGGATCTGCACAGTTTACAATTTCAGTGATCCACCCAGTCATCCATCATTTCATTCCTGTCAACCTCTCTGATTGTATCTTTTTCATGTCAAGCACTCGTAGTTAAGTCAAAGGAAGAATCACTGATGAGGAGACAATTTCTGTGGTATGCATTGTATGGTAACAGACACATATGAGTTAGTCCTTTCTTGTTTAGGAAGAGTCGAACTATTCTTGAATTTAATTTATCCTCATCAAAATGTTAGATACTCATGCCTAGAAAGTAGATTAACAGAAAAATAGGCTTGAGTAAATAAGTGATGGCAATATTGTTTTTTAAAAATATAAATGGTAAATGAAGGCTTTAATAAAAGAATAGAGTTAATAGTGGAAATGATAGTGGAAAAGGGAAAGTTTAATCTGTGTAATAAAGTGACACTAAGTTAAAGTGGGTGTTAATGAGCCTTGGAAATTCCCTGTTCATCAGAATGAGTGGCTCTGCCACTTGGAATTTTTCTTTAGCATCCCTACTGCTCTTGGAGCTGATGGGGTCATGTCATGGACCTTTTGCTAACATGCACCATGTTGTTGGGAGAGGAACTGAAAGTTGTATGCCCTTGTGAGGATCGTGCTGCCACCTAGGAAGGCTGTCTAGGAGGTCAAGGTTACAGTAACTTTGTGGAAGGCCAATAGTGTGGAAGAAAGAGCGGGCTTTGTTTCTTTTGAATTTGAGCATCATGTTGGAAAGAGCATGAGTTAGATATCACAGGATAGTTCTAGAGATAAAATAAGGTGTATTGGAGGTAACTTAAACACAAAGCTTGGCAAAAGGAAGCAGAAATGGGAGCCAGAAAAGGACTGTGGCACCTCGACTGCTGAGCTTAGAAGTCCCTGTGGCCTTCCAGCTGGAGCCCGGGAGCTCTGCATACGGCAGGGGCGCAGCGTTCTGGTACTCTCAGCGCCTGCTTGGTCATCTCACACCCTGCATGGACTTTGTACATGTTTTTTCAATAAAACAAAACCACTGAGAAATTAAGATTTAGTAAAGTTCTGAGAATTCCACACTCTTTAAAGCCGTAGGTAATTTTTTCAAGCCATGAGTGTGATTTCATTTCATTTTTATTTAGTTTTTTTATTGAATTTATGGGGTGACATTGGTTCGCAAAACCATACAAATTTCAACTGTACAATTCAATAAGACATCACCTGCGCACTATATTGTGTGCCCATCACCCCAAACAAAGTCTCTTTCCTTCCCCAATTTTCCCTTTGCCACCTCCACCTCTGTACCCCTCTCCATCTGGCAATCACATTGTTCTCTGTGTCTATGTATATCTATAATAATAAAAGGATAATATGCTAATTAGACTGGACAGGTGGACATCCTTCCAGACAAAGCCGCAGCGGTTTCGAGGGCCCAGGGCAGGGAGCCGCAGCAGCCGACAGAGGCAGCAGCAGCAGAGTGATGGGGCTGTGCCTTCCCTGATTGGCCTGGTCGCCTCCAGCAGAGGGAGGCCAGACTGCGGCTTAAGCCTGCTCCCTGTGGGGAGCGGGGAGCAGGCCTAAGCCATCAGTAGGACTTACCCTGAGGGCTCCCAGACTCTGAGAGGGGGCAGGCTGGGCTGAGGGATCCCCGAACCCCTTCCCCCAGTGCAATAATTTTTGTGCACCGGGCCTCTAATATATACATACACAAAGGAACCCTAGGCCCAGAGTTCTACAGCAGATTCTAGTGATCATTCATCTTAGTTGGAACTAATGCATTTCCTCTTCTTCTTGGCCATTGGCAGTCACCATTGTACTCTTTGATTCTATGGATTTGATTATTTTAGATTCCTCATAGAGGTGGAGTCATGTCTCCCTGTGACCCGCTTATTTCACTTAGCATAATGTTCTCCAGGCTTATCCATGTCATCACATATTTCAGAATTTCCTTCTCTGTTAAGACAGAATAGCATTCCATTGTATGTACTAGTAAACATCGCATTTTCTTCATCCATTCATCTATCATGGGCATCTAGCTTCTTTCTATGGCTTGGCTCTTGTGAATAATGCTGCATCTATCATGGGAGTAAAGATATTTATCCAAGATTCTGATCACAATTCTTTTGGATAAATATTCAGAAGTGGAGTTTCTAAATTGTATGGTAGCTCTACTTTTAATTTTTTGAGGAATTTCCACACTGTTTTTCATGATGACTGTATAATTCACATTCCCACCTGCAGTGCACTAGGGTTGGTATTTCTCCACTCCTCCAGAACTTATCTTTTCTTCTTCTTCTTCTTTATTTATTTATTTATTTATTTGATAATAGCTATTCTGACTGGCTTTAGGTGATTTATCTTTGTTTTGGTTTGCATTTCCCTGATGATTAGTAATGTTAAGTATCTTTTCATGTACTTATTGTCCATTTGTATGTCTTTGGAGAAATGTCTGATCAAGTCCTAAGCCATGTTTTAATCAGAATATCTACAATAATAAAAGCATAATATGTTTATTAGACTGGACGTCCTTCTAGAGGACCTTCCTGATGAAGCGGCTGTGGTGGCAGGAGGCCGGGCAGCTTGCATGAATTTCATCAGGCCTCTGGCATATACACTGAGTGGCCACATTATTATGCGTTCAGAGATCATCATAATCTGGCCACTCAGTGTATATGACTATTGAGCTGTAGACATAACCTGTAGGTAACTGTAAGCTTAGTCTGGCAGAGTGTGCATCATTCCTATCTTTCAAATTGGATGACTTAAATTTTTAAGTTTTTCATTAATGTAAAGAACAGCAAAATATTTGAGGCAATTTATCAAAATTCAAAGTGCCAAGCAGTGTGTCAGATGCTGGATGGAGGCAAAGTAAGTAAAAAGATGAACAAAGGCTCGAGGCACGGCCCAAAGACTCACCTTCCCTGACACAACCCGAGAGGACAGAGTGGCTGCTCGCTCGCTCCTCCCTGAAGCCAGAGCAGGGAGGAAGGCGGGAGGAAGTTTAACAAAGGAGCACAGCATCCAGTTTGCTTATCATACTGCGGGCATCCTCATTAGCTCTCTAAAGGAGACAGTCCTCCCGCGGAGATCACACCAGCATTTATTTCAAATCAATGCTGAAAATTAAATGGTAATCCTCAGGGGTGGGGGCCCTTCCCCACCACCACTTTCCATGGGAAATCTTTCTTTCATGTTTCTGCTTCCTACTCAATCCAGGGTTTGAAATTAATTAAAATATATCCTTTCTCTAATCTTTAGATAATTAGCTTCAAAGATTTTCTTCAAAATGTTGTAATAACTTTATCTTTTATGTGTAAATTCAGAACTGTTTCTATTAGACAATAATAATTCAGGAGTAGCTAGTCATTGAGGGAAAGGGATTTTTGTCAGTTATTTGAATGGTTGGGGTTTAGTCATGGAAAATAAGTGTCTTTTATGAAACAGTTTTTAGACTTTTTGTACTAGACTAACTAAAGGATGAGTAAAGAGTCTATTATAGACTCCTACATATTAGAATTGGGGAGTATGATATAAGTTTTAGCTTTTCATTCTGTGGACAGGGAAAATGCGATCCCAGCGGAGACGTAAATATCTTTAATTTTATAAACTATTAGCCTGCTCTCCATCCTTGAGCCTGTCTCTATTTGCTTGTTAGTCAGTGTGTTCATTAGATTCTGAATGATCAATCATGTGGACTTGTCTTCTCTGACTGGCTCATTTCTCTCCGCAGAAAGCTCTCTGGGCAGGAGGTGCCCTGCCGGAGGGAGCCACGCCAGGCATGTGGAGAGGCTGCAGGGAGGGGTGCCCACGTGAGAAACAGGAACTTGCAGAAGGCCCACCTCGGACACATTTAGCTGCAGCTCTGTGAAGGGTCCCAGGTGAGAATCACCTCCCTGAACCTGACTTCAGACCGTGAGAGGGTAGAACAAATATTGCTTGTTACATGATTGTTATGTAACTGGAGGTAACTGGAATAAAAGGCATTCTTTAAAACTCAGAAAACTATCCTGGGAAGAATAGTGCAAAATATGCTTACCTGGGATTTCTGAACATAAGTCACAATGTCTGACTTTAACAGCTAAGGTGTCGCTTTTTAGTATCCGGATAATTTCAACACCATTAGTGACCTAAGAGGATGGCCAGGCCTCCATTTCTGCTCTTCACGCTTTTTCTCCAGCCCATTATCTTCTACCCTTGACCCTCAGGTCATTAGTTTGCATAAGTTTATTTTCATTTCTATGAAAACTTCTTTTTGAAAAAAAGTATCCTGTAGACATATTGACATTGCAATGATTGTTTAGACTTACTATTTTCATTTCTGTCGATTGTTGATTCACTCAAAAACATTTACTTACTGTGCTATGTGCTAATTGCTATGTGGATCACTATGGGAACAGCAGTATACACACTAGTCTGGGTCTTTGCCAGTCTTGTAGGGAGTTACTGCCTGGGAGGGATGGCGCTAACTCAATAGGTGATTGGATTTTGCTCAGGTCAAAGTCTAAAGTCAAAGGGATGCATATAGAGCTGTGGAAATTAAGGCATTTGGGACCTACATGCTAGAAATTTTATTTTACCTAGATCTTTGGAAAAACTGCCTCCTTTCTTAATGTTCCTTCACAACCAGAGATGCTATATTTCCCCTCCTCCCTTTCCCCCTCAGAAATCAGTCTGTAATCTCCAAGGGAGAGTGGCAAAAAGGCCTTGGATTCATCCCGTTCATCCAGTCTCCTGGCTTCTTGACTGTCGGCAGGTCTGGAATTGCCACCAATTTATCAAATCTATTTACCAGCTCCTGTTTATCGGGGAAAAATCAGAAAGCTCACAGCCTAATGTGGGGGAGAGACTAATGATAATAGAGAGTAATAAACGCTATAGTAAAATCAGATAAAGTGCTAAAAGGGATGGCAAAATGATATTTACATGTAAGAATTTTTTTATTG